>JAVQJG010160501.1:0-10027 GCA_036024015.1 Craterocephalus amniculus
CGGGGGCCCAGACGCCCAGGCTTTGCTTCACGCCCCGTGAAGCAAAGCCGTGCACTGGTGCTGCAGCAGAGGAGACCTTATCTGAGCTGCTGTGACTTCTAAATAGCTGTTTTAGCCGCATGGTAAAAGGAATAAATGATTTTGACAGTGTCAAGAAGCCCAGCTCTTACTTATTTCTTGTTGTCAGAGTTCATGTTCTTGTTGTTGAGTTCTCCATCACTTCAGGCTTATGCATCCCTTTCCATCCTTTACAAATAATCTATCAAAAGTGGTCAAAATTACTGATCGTAGCCATTCTAGGTCTAAAAAAAATACTATTTAAAATTTTTGCACCTTCCAGTGGGGTTTGTGTGGGAGCACGACAACAGATGAGAGTATTTGCTGTCAGGATCAGGATCAGGACAAGGTGAAACAGAAAATTGCGGACATGCTCAGTGTATCACTGGTCATCACAACCTCCCTGCAGTGTGTCTGAATGAACCAACTCAACCTGCAACACACCACAAAGGCACAGTCATGACTTCATCCTTAAAACAAAAAAGATAATAATGCAGGGACAGTAGGGGCTCATCTGTCTCTCTTTGCAACGAGCGGATGATCCAGTTATTTATTATTTTATGTGAAACTTGGTGGATGACACACAGGACTGTCCACGCGGCAGTATCCATGCCTTTATTTACTGTGTTGGAAACGTTTTTTACTTTCTCACCACCTCGATCAGCTGTTAATTAAAATTGTTCATTCATCCTGCATCAGTAGAAATGTGGACGCACCCCATCATGCTTTCAGACCTTATCTATACCACTTCAAATGTCCAACTAATCACGCTACACTTCTCAGAGCCCCTCAAGACAAAAGTTCGGCCAGCTTGATGTATTAAGAAGTGTCATCAGTTAGGCTACACCCGGCAAGAACAAAATGACATCAATGACAGCACAGGCGGGATATGATCCCTGGCCAGCTCGTTAATGGTCGTGCGCGCTAACCAGTGAGCCACAGTCATATATGCGGTCGAACAGCCAGAGCGCAGAATTAATTGGAAATATGGTGACAGGACCCCACGCTGCCTCAAGAGGACTCTTGATGCAGTGTGTTTTCAGTTCCCTACCTCTCCACCTGTGTCGGCAATTCCCCCAGCCTCCAAACCAGTGTACTCATGGGTCAGAGCTGGCGTGAAGGACCGCAAATTTTCCCGTCAAGTTTGTCTTTTAAAAATCACAACCTTTGCGTGGATGGAGACTTACTTAAAAATACATTACACAATACATTTTCAAGGTATGACTTTTTAAGATATATATGTTCCATCATACTGCAGGGAAATGACTCACATGGAGCCACATCCCTCAACATACAGTAATAACGTAAAAAAAAAAAAACATTTGTATTTGTAGGTAAAAAGTTATATCCAAAACATAATGGATTACTAAAAAAATTAAAATAAAAAGAAGATACTCTGCTTTGGCAAACACTTTAATCGCTCTTCTATTTCATGCTGATAATGTACACAATCCTGCACTTTTGGCTGCATCAGATCATCATTTTGTTGATCTTTGCTGCCTATATTTTTAAGATTTGAACACAAGCTTCAGCCTTTGTTTGGGTGAGTCTGTAATGTTAATATAATTTTCAAAGAAAGTATTTTAGATTATGCCATGCTGAGAAGAGCAACAAAAAATACAACCCACATGACCTGTTTCCTTAAACCTTTGTATCATATAAATGTATATATATATTTTCTGGAAACTCCCATTGTAACTTTGATCTTTTTCTAAGAATGAGTGGAACTATTGATATTCTCTCTGTACATGCACTGTCCCCCACTCCCCTCTGTTGGCTACACAACCACACACAGAGAGGATACAACCAAGGCCACACGCAGCCACTCATTGCTCATCTATACAGCTGCCATTCAGATGGGTATAGCAGAAGACGTTTGATGGTTTTCTAATCTCAGGAGCTGCCACTGGGAGATGGGGCGAGCTGACCCCTGTCATCCCCACAGTGCATCTCAAACAGCCCCACATCTCCATCTCAATCTCCCTCTGCTTGCTAGCTATCCTCAATTGTGTCGTCCACCAGCTCTCCAAATGTCAGAAAGAATGCTCCACAGTCGCATTCCCTCTCATCCCCAGGGTAGGGGTGACCTGCTCATAGCCACCCGGTATAATGTCATGCTATCTCTGGGCAAGGGTTCTACGTTGACCTACGATGTGGAGTGTGCAGCAAATTAATTCAGGCTAACATGAAACAACAAAGATCCACGTAGTAAACAGCTACTGCAACCCAGGTTCCCTTACCAGCCAGCAAGCTGGAACAGAAAAAGAATTATGCAGAAAAGCACATGGTGTTTGCACATCCTACATGTTTCATTATTTAATATTATTTTTAACCAAATTTTGATTTATTCCCCATTTTTGTCAAGACACATACATTTTTATCTAATGCATACAGTACATGGCTTTGTGCATCACAACGATGTTGCAGTTCAGAGCATGAATGTATTGAGTGTTTTGGCTACAACTGTGCCACAGACCATCATTATTAAAGAGATATCTGTGAAACTCATCCAATAATGATTGTGTCTTTGTTTTATTCATGTGTGTTTCATATTTGTAAAACTTTCCTACCCAGAGATTAGAAAAGCGATCTAAATTTTGCATTTTGTCCTCGTTGTGTTACGTCTGTGAGAAGGAAAGCATGTGCCATCTTTAGCTCTGGACTCATAGGCTGGGTCCGAATGTCCACCTATAGTGCCTCATATAAGGGTCCCACCATTTTGTAGGGGTGTCTGAATATCAAGTAGGTAAAAAGTATTGTGCTCAAAAGTACACGCAATGCATATTGAAAAGTTTAAAATTGGCCCCAATTCTCAGATGGTGCATCAGTTCTCAGACGGTGAACATCAAAGCGGGTTGAAATAAACTGTCAGGCCCTCATTTTATATGAAAACACGGTTTAGGGATATATTATATTTTGCACAATTTGTTTCAGAACGTTTCTTTAGCCCTGGGCTTCATGCAACAGCTGTACTTTGTTTTATGGCACCGTACTGCAAAACGGTAAGTGGACATCAACACATTTGCTTATGCAAAAAATGGCATGATCAGAGAAAGTAAGGAAGGCAGCAAGCAGTCAATGTTGGATTGACTTTTCCTGGCTGCAGAGAGCACGAGCACAGGGAAGAGATGGGATGCAATGCTGATGCCAAATTAGCCTTTGTCAATGCCCAAGTGTAAATATCTTCCCAGTTTCAGTAGTGGCTCTTAAATAAATATGTCTGACTGCAACAAATATTCAGAACATAGACTATAGAAAATGCAATAAGAGTTTTCTTACTAGATTACTTTTTTAAAAATGTATGAGACTATGGGCTCTACTGTGTTGTCATGGAATTCATTTGCAGCAGCAAGTCTTCATTAAACACACACACACATTTATAAATACGGTCACAAAACATAATTATATGCAGCTCATAAGTCACCTGCCTAGGGTACATGAATCATTATGTTAATTAAAACTGTGATTTGTATACTGGCTTCGTAAAATGCTCAATCTTCAAATGTCTTGAACTACTGTACATTCATCACCATAACATAGAGAGCTTTAAAGTTTTTTACCCGTTTTTTTTCTTGCCTGCCGATCCATGAAAATATGAAAAAACAGAGAGGCAGAGATTACAACAAACTGAAGAGCAAAGCATACAGTCCTAAATGTAGTCTAGCTCTTCCTTTTTAATATGTCTTTACTGGTACACTATGGAGCAAGAAATAATAATTTTCAGCTTTCAAAGCATGACAACTAAACCTATCCCAGAGCTATTCAAAGCTGAGCTGCCACAATTCATGTTATTTTTTGAATTTCTAAAATAATGTTAAACTTTAAACAGTCTGAATATTCTCTGCTGCTCCACGATTCTCATCAAGACCCATCAGCAGAAAAGCTCTCTTCATAGCCTTTTTTCTCCCTCCAAGCTGCCACAGTAAAAAAAATCTAGCAAGCTTATTTTGATTTATAATTGTCATTAATGTGACATATTTTAACATGTTTTCCAAGAATGAATTGCTCTGGGAGAGCATGGAGGGAAAATAAATCTTTCTGGTTTCTAACATTGATCCAGATAGTCAGTTTTGTTCCATGAATATTAGGAAACATTCAGAATGAAAGGCAAGAAAAGTTCGTCATTTTCATAAAATACCATAAAAAGACATTCCCTGAGGCATAAAAATCAGCTTGTGAAATAACCGTCAGAGTTTTTAGAAAATCTCCACCATAAGCAGATATGGAAATACTCTACTAAATTCAAATGAGAATCAGTGCAGTTTCATCTTATTAATAAGGTAGCAGAGCCCCTTGTGTGTGAATGACTCTAGAGCAGGAGGGTAAATCTGATCTGCTAAGTAATTTCACAATTTGTGGAGCTATCCAATAGCTGTGTGACTTAATTTGTTAAATTTAAAACTCTAACGGAATTTACCACCTGTAATCTGCACACCTCAGAGCATTTTAATTTCAAGAAGAGGGAGCTGCTGCCATGTTGCATCACACAGCCTTGGTGGAAAATGTGTTTGTCACGCCTGTTTTCCTCTCTGGCACATTCGCCCTTGCAGACACTGACCAACAAACTAAAGAGAGCTTGATTGCTGTTATTCTTAACATGAGGCAGTTTTTTAGGGAGAAAAAGCTTCCAAGAATCTAAAAATCCGAGTAATGAGGCTCTCATTTGACCTGGTCACATCATCGGTCTAAATCCCAGCGATGCTACCAATACAAATTGTACAAGCCGAAAGGTACTTGTTATCACACTCACTCGCTAGAACTTCGTCTCCCAGCACCCTCTCCCACCCCTTCCTCACCCGTTCCACTCTTTCATGACTAGCTAATGAATGTAGATGGTGCTCTGGGGGATGTAGTGGTCTTATTACAGGGGGTTATGTGTGCACTCTCTAAGCTCAGCCTGCTTCAGTCCGGCTATGGTGAGAGGTTCAATTGCTTTAGCAAAGCCCCCACCTCAATAAACAGAAGGGCTAAAGAGGTTTGTTTATTGGGCCCACCTTGGTGTGACCTCTGTAGCTCAGGGACAGACTGTGTGATTACAGAAGTGTCAGTGCAGCCCGTGGAGAGTAGGGCCAGTCTACTTGTGTTGGCTCTCCCTCAGTCTACTAATAAATCACATGAATAAGTGCACAATCCACAAGTGTGGGGCAAATGCAAAAAACAAAGAGGCTGCAATGTAAGACTGGGAGATTAAATGGTTTATCCAACATGTTTGTGCTTAAATAAGTGGGATTCAGTGCTCTATTGCTGGGATGCACTGATGTAATCTCTGTAAACAAATATCTGAGTGTGAATATGTAGAACCAGTGGGTGAGGGATAAAATTCTGTCACTGGAAGCTTCTAAAAATCTGGTTCGTGTTTGTATTTCAAGCAGAAGGGAGCAATAATGCTTGTGTATGCTGTGCTCGCATGGAGGCAGTGATCAGTTATACAGAAGGTGGAAAGTGAAAATATAATTTATCAAATCTATGCGTATAACTGAACATTATGCATATATGTGTTTGTTAGATTAACAACTTGCTGCTGCACCTGTCAGAATTGTATCATTTACCTTCAAAGTCTTTTCTGATGTATATAGTGAGGCCTGGGTTGTAGCCAGCATTACAGCAAAAACAGACAGATGGTGGAAATATGGGGGGTGTAAAGGCCAATAAAAACTTCAACAATTTACTGTGTTCTCATGTTAAAACAGGAAAAGGCCTCTCATACATTGCTGTCATTATCTCTGACCCTGAAACTCTTTTCCATTAAAAAATATAAACACAAGGATAAAAAAAACAAAAGTAAGCCCAATTCCAGTTTTTGGAGTATTTTACTATCTCTTACATCCTTTAACCTAATAGTTTGCAAGTCTTGTGGCTATTTCAGTGGCTCAGTAATGTGAAGGGTGGTGGTTTGATTCCCGCTCCCACATCAGTTACCTTTGGTGTCCTTGGGCAAGACAGCTTACCCTCCTTTCATCCATTGATGGCAGCGCTTGTAAAACTGAATTGTAAGTCGTTTTGGATAAACGGCATCTAAATGACGTTGAGACCAAAAGCGGCAAGAGCGTCAGGTTCACATGTTAAAAGCATGTCTATTTAAAAGCACGTCAAGGAGCAGCGAGCCTTCCAGTGGCGCGTTTTGAGCGTCCAAAGCAGCAAATTTTGAGATTTTGAGCTTCAATGCGTGTCAAGAGCAGCGGACGCCAGTTTTGAAAAATCTGAACTTTCGCAGCTTGACGCAGAGTGTCAACCAATCAGAGAACCTCAGGGTCCTGGCATAGGGACGTATTTTCTGACTACAGAAATACAAAGTACTGGTGGAATTCTGTTCTCATCACACAAAAGACAGAAAGGGAAGACAGACTAATGGTGGTCGTCTGAGCCCACCCTGTCATTTATGACACGTCCTCCTACAGATACTGTGACAGGAACAAAAAGGACTGTGTGGAGCAAATAAATAAAGTCAAGCATTACATCCGCCATTGTAGAGAGACAAAAAAAGGAAAACATCTGGGTCCTGCTGACACATGTCTTGAGCGTTGGAGCATCAAGACCGTTTTTGAACCAGAATGTCAAGCCTCTGATTTACAAGCGGCCAACTTTGAGCGCCAAGAGCGTCTCGCCACTTTTGGTCTGACCGCACCATAACTGTTGAACAGGTTGCAGAGATTCAGTAGTGTACTTATCATGCTACAGGAGCATTTTTAATGCTTTACATGGACTTTACTTCATGTGATACATAATCACACTAAAGTAAGCCAAGCTCAGGCGAGGAAAGTTCACAACAAAAGGAACCAATAATCTAGCTAAAATGATACCAACCTCTGTAAGCAGAACCAGAAAGACTGTAAAGTATTTATGCTTGCAAACATTTATTTTCTTATTCTATTGTGTGCAAAGTGAGAAAAACGTGGTGAAATGCATGAATTGTGCATTTAGTGTTGCAAAAGAAGTTTAAACTTGGTGGTTCCCTCTTTGTGCATAATAAAATGATTGACATCAGGTATGACACAATGTAAGAGTTAACTTACATCTGACAGAAAGGCTAGAAATTCATTCCAACTGATAAAGCATTGATTTCTGTTGTTGCCATGTTGGCCATTTCACATTCAGGTCTTTTATTAAATGTGTAAATGGGGAACACAGACAGCAATCAAGTGCTCTGTAAAAGCTTTCATTGCAGAGGCAGTGGCCAGGTCGGGTGCCAGGTCCGCAGTTTCACGCTTGCTGATATGAAGTTATGAGAACAAGCTCTGTCTGCATGTTCTTTCCAGTGAGCACAAAACTACATATCCACAATGCTTACACAATGCTTGATCTCAACAAAAGCCATTAGGTGGTCAAACTATTCAGCACAGTCAGAATTGTGCTTTACGTGATGGAATTATTTCTGCTATCACAGCACATTTGGATTTATTTCTGATCAAAGTCAGCCTTGTCCCCATTTCCATCCTGTTATTGTCCAATCCAACTTTAACTAACATGTTTCTGAAGCATACCAGTATCCTGTTTGTCTTCCAGTAGAATAAGGCTCATTATTTCACTGCGTAGCTACAGTTTCCACAGTTACGCCCAGGGATCGAGCCACATTTCCATTAAGGTGAATCCCTTTGAAAGGTCTTGTACCCGGCTTCAAACACACACTCATTTAGAGATGTACGCATTTGGTGAATTGGGATGATGGTTTTCCATTCAGTGTTTCACTAGCATGATGCTAAAAGGTTGAAGTATTAAGTGGCAGATGCAACCTTTCAGTACATTATCGCCTTGCTGTTTAGCTCAAGAACGAAAAGTTTGGCTAATTATATCAGTTTCCTCTTAACAAGGCACAGAGGTGAAATGTGGTCAGCATACGTGGCTTGTACTTTTGAAGAATTATTTTTGACATATTCTGCTGTGCAAGTTTTTTTTACAATGCAATGTCAAATATAATTTGTCATGATTCATTTCACCATATTATCATGGTGAATTGGGTTCAGAGGAGGAAATAGCTAGTATGTGATTTTTTTAGCAATTCAAAATGCTGAACTGTAGCCATTAGTTTTGTTTCTAAAACAGTTAAAAGCATAGTTGAAATTGCAGTTAAGGTTCTCCTGGGCTTTAGGAGAGCTAAGGCTCCTGATGTTTCTTGATTTAAAAGAAAAGCACTCATATCAGCTTTGTGTAGGGATTCATTCATCATATTAAAATCCCCAAACATATTTCTCCTCTGGTTAATTTAGTTAAGTTTAATTTAATTTAGACACTTAGTTTAAACCTGATGTGTTTCGATGGTAGTCTTCCGTCTTCATTAGAGGTATCACTGGATGGTGTGTGAAGTGAATCAGCTGAATTTTGTTGAGCTAGTGGACCTGTCAATCTGACTCCTCAGCATGGACGAAAGTTTGATTTTAGATGTAGGGGGAACACAAGTGGGTTTTTTTATAAAACTAATCTTTTAGCTTAGCTTCTGGTGTTTGTTTTTAGTTTTCTATCACTACTTTTAAGTCTAATTTTCCTTGTCTTGGTTTGACTGGTTGTAAAGCATGTAGTTTCTCCTCCAGTTTCTCCTCCTCTCCCTTCTCCAACCTCTTCTCCTTCATCTCCTGCAGCTTCTGCTCTCCCTTCTCCAGAATTTCCTTCTCTTTTAAATTTTCATTTAAATCCACAACCATACATATCTGGAATCCAGGGCAGAGAACAACTTGGACTAGAAGGTAAATAGTTTCACTCCATTGACTCCCATTCGTATTTTTTCGATTTTAAGCAACGATGGGGCTGACCGGAAGGGGCTTGACTTCGGCACCCTATGGAGGAACTGGTGGCACGCTAAACTAAAGGAGGCAGGCTTCAGCTTGAGTGGCCATTTTCCGCTTGGTCCTAAAGCTCGACAAATCTCTGTTTAATGTAGCGAAACATTGTTTTTGGACAGTTAAAGAGTACAAAGGATCAAACTGGCCTTTTGAAAAAGTGAAGGGGACATGTCCTCTGCCCCTCCCCAAAACTACGTCCATGTTCCTCATGGTGACAGGCCGACACTGCCCCAAGGTAACGTACACATCAGCTGATGTTTATTTAGGTGGCACAGAACTGCCGAGGCTTGTCCAAATGAACGGTTGACACTGCCCCCTTGCTGACAGCTTGCCACTGGAGGATGTTGCTCTTCAAAGTGTCTGATAACATAAGAACTACATTAAACGTAGAAATTATAGAGACATGAAATCTTTCGCTGAAACGGTCTAAGATTCAATTTCCACTTCCATGATGAGGATATTATACCAACCAGACTCGAAATTAATCACCCGATCTTACCCAAAACGCAAAATGAATGACTGGAAGATTGTGGATGGCTTTGGCGAAAGAATGTATCTGATGCACAGGAAACAAAATCAAGAACCTAGAAGCACAACTACAAGAAGAACTGGGGGCTTTCAAAAATCTGTTCCCCCTAAACAAATAAACAGAGACTGAACTCAAGGAAGATTTACATGACATCCGTGTGGACATAGAAACAAAAAATAGACAGCTTGCAAAATTTTAAAACATCGGCCAAAAAATAAAACAATACACACAGCAACACAATAAACTATAAATGGATTTGCAATCTTCCCTACATTAACCGATATTCTTGTCAAAGATTTGCAACACGTCAAACAACTAGCAAAGGAAATAAAACCATATTTGATGAAGCTGATGACATTAATTTTACATGATGTAGTGTATTTATTCACCTGGACCCCAGTTCAAGCCACATTTCAAATTGTTTACGAACAGTTGTTAATAGACAAATCTCCTAAAAAATGGACAAAATTCGCAGTGCATACATCTCCCAGCATCTTCTTTGTCTGTCGCTAGGTCTACTTATTCTAATTCTGTTGCACCATTAACCAACAATGGCTCTGTCCAAATTCCGGGGTTCCAACCTTATAAGGCCGCATTTGTAGGCCGCATACGTCAGAGCGATGCGACTAAGGCTGTCCGAATCCGAAGGCTCCTTAAAATGCGGCCC
>JAVQJG010160532.1:0-31526 GCA_036024015.1 Craterocephalus amniculus
GTGGGTAACTTTGAGTGCACTACTTTTTTCCTTCTTGACATTCGGACACCACTACAAAATGGCGTGCGCCCTATATAGTGCACTATGTAGGGAATAGGGCGCACATTCGGACACAGCCAAGGTGAACATACTCAGAGTTGATTGAACCAACTCAGAACAGCTGTTCTGGAACCGAAAACTCAGAGTTTCCAATCTTAGAGTAAGTCAACTCAGAGTTCAGGGATAGACTCAGAGTTTGTTGAACCTCCTACCTGGAATACCCCTCTGGATTTAATTCATGGGTCAGCATGCTTGAGGTGAACAACAAGCTGTTGAAAACATCCTTTAAATTTCAATCAGGTGCTGGAGCCCAACAACGTGTAAAACCTGTAGGATTGCAGAGTTGGACACCCCTGGCATGGGAGATGTCAATCAAATTTAGTTTGCAGACCCCCAGCTAGTGTTAAAAAGAGCTCTAATCAGTGAAAGTGAAAGTGAGAAACCCTGAAGAAACAACAGAGGAAAATCAAATTATGAATTTTACACAAGAATCAAAACTATTCTAAATTATTTTCACTTGTTAAAACTAAAAATGAAGACTGACCCTTTGTGTGAATGTTAACAATACTGTGAATTTAAAATAAGTCAACTGGATAAATTATCAAGAACATGTTAATCCCAAGCCTTCTCTGGCTTCCCCTGGCTTCCCTAATTCATTGAATGAGCAGCATCCTGTCTTTTATACATGCATCACTTTAACGTTAATGTCCCTTCCTGTTTCATTCAGACTAATCCAGCAACAGAGACAGAATGAGCCACAGCATGTTTGTCTTGTTTGCCATTCACACAGTATTGAACAGCAAATTATGTGAGACATAATACATAAACACTGATGTTTTTATGACAATATGTCGGGCTGTCAAGATCATTAATATTAGTGTAACAAGCATGCTACAATTGTGTAAAAAAAAAAAACAGCAGAGGGTGATTGAGGAAAAAAGGCTGCATTAATGCCTTTCAAGCTCCTTAAACGGGCAAATTGGTATTAGACTCCTTATTGCTTCGTTCTTTCTTTCTTTCTTAGATTTTCTGCAGTTCTAGTAAAAAAATCTTTGAGTAAAAACAAATCCTTATTTTCATTTTCCAATTTTGTTGTCTGCTGAGTGTGTGTGACACGAAAGGGGAGATCATAGGACTTTGCAATGAGACCACCAGATGTGTCTTTTTTTGTAAAGATGACTCAAAGATGGAATTCACACTGTTTCAACCCTAAAATAACATTATCTGCTAAATACCCAGGCCATGGAATGATAGCGACACCATTTCCCAATATTATTCCCAAAGTGGCTGTAAATTAATCTTTCTGAATTCAATATGTTAAGTTTCTCTCAGAATTTAAGATAGACACATGCACACAACATTCAAGTAGGGAGTGAGATTGCTTTAAAGTGGGATTTGTGTCTCGTCTGAGATGTCAAGGAAACTATGAATTATTACCCTCTTATCGTAACGCCTAAAGATACAGATGGTGAACTTTGAATGTGTTCTTTCTTTTAGAGACTACGGTGTCAGTTGGGAAATTAGAGAAACTCACTGAAACTGCACCATGTGTAGCTTTACACTCGGTGTCAAGAGGGTTATTAAAAGAAGGCAATTAAAACCATTTGAAGCTAGGTGAATACATTTACAAATTAGGCTTTGTTACTATTTAAATGTCACACCTCATACAGTCAGTGTATGTACAGTGCAGTTTGCAGCTAGTCAAGACCTAATCCATATTCATAGAAGGTAACAAAAATATACTTCAACAATCACCGATCAGAGCAGAATATATTAAAAATCAAAGCCTTTTAAAGAAAACAAGCACATGAGGTCGAGTGGCAAATAGAAAATCAAACTGTAGGTGTTTAAGCTGGTAATCACACCAAATTCAGAACAATTTGCCATAATTGAAGTCAACCTTCATCACCAAGTATTTCACTATGAATACACCAAAATATGTTAAGGCATATAAATAAACTACCATAAATCCAATAAATATCAAACATATACTGATCTCATTATACAGGATCTATCAATGTGGAATTTACTGAAACTTCATAGCTTTGGCCCAAACAGATTTTGTTTGAGCATTGATTTGTGTGATTCTCAGCGGCTGTAAAGGAGAGCTTTGAAAACAATCTTGCTAAAATATAACAATTTTAGTCTAGGTGGTGAAACACTGATTAACATCTTGCTGTTCAGACGTAGTGACTAAATACCTGTCTCTGGTACACAGTGAGACAAACAAGACAAGCATGTGCTTACTGGATGTTTTTTTTTTAAAAAGAAAAAAGTCAGTTTAATTGAAAATAAATTAATGGAGAACGATGTTGAAAGTTGGTGCATTTTTGTAGTGCCATTTATAAAATGAAACATGAATGGCAAGTGTAAAAAATTTGATATAACAGTAATTTAGTGTTTTTCGTTGGTGACGATGGGCCTGCATTCTGTGCGCGTGCAACGATGGGAAAGGGCCAGGCATGTTTGTATTTTACCTTGTTATTGATGCACTGTTTGTGCAGATGAAATTTCATTCATTGGGGAAAATAAAAACCTTGTTTTTTTGTATAAAATGATAAAAGAAATCACCAAAAAAATTGTTCATAGAAAAACTTTTACTAAATTTAAAGGTTACTTCCAGGCTTCATTATCATGCTCTCATCTGGAGGAAGTGAGGACAAAAGCAAAAGGGATATCATTTAGTTTCTACTAAGGCAGTCCTTCACCTACATTGGACTCTTTATGTTTGTAGTACATACCTACAACTTCACTCTGCAGTGAGAAAAGACCATTTTTTCCAGATCTGTTGTACTAGAGGCTTCCGTTTGAAGACCACTGCCATGATCTCAGGACCCTCTCTTTCAAGTTCACTTCCAACACTTTTTGCAGCACTTGTACGTGGGGTTGATAGTATATAGAATTACCTTTTTAAACGCGGAAAGCCCCAATCACACGCCCAACTCGCGCAAATAGAGCGTCTTGGACCAAAGCAGGTGCAACGCTGAACCTCTCTCACAATAACCACGTCCTTCCAAGTTCTTTGTTGACTGAAGTGACAAGCAAGCCTTCCCACTCCAGAAAGTTCTTTTTGACAAGAAAAGGAGGCGAATAAATGTGCTCCATTTGCGCGAATAATTCACCCAAATCAAGTGAGTAAACATCTAGTGTTCGCGTGTTGAAATACAGGGGCGAACGCGAATGGAAGCGCTTGGTGTGAATGCAGCGTTACTCTTAAAGGTACAGTGTGTAACTAATTTGGCTTTATTCCCACAAATCAAGTCCTGCTTTCATAAATACATATTTTATGTTAGTCTAATCACAGTTATATCCAAATGAAAGTGTTCTCGTGGCTTAGAATGAGTTATTTATAAATATAAATGTTGTTGGGGAAAAGGAGGAGAAACAAGCAGCCCACCATGAATTGTTCAACTTGCTGTTTTCCATTGAAATGGGGGAGCATCCATTGTCCTTACCCCGCAAGAGGGAGGAAAAATTACCAAGAAAAAAAAAAAAGGAGTAATAACCGAAAGAAAAAGAGAGTTTACATCAGCGTAGTTATCAGCTGGAGATCATTCATGAGGGAGAGGGACATGAAAACCGCAGCTCTCTGCTGGACAAGTGAGTTAATTTAATCTAAATGTGAAGTTTGTTTTGGTGTTAACTTTATCCTCCCTCTTTGGTCCCATCATTTACTGTCACTGCTGTATAAAATGGCGGAGACATTAATCTGTTAGCCTACAGTGGAAAAGCTGTGTTGCTATATTACAGCACAGCGCCGACAGATCCACTGCTCCTGCTTTGACTCCCTCTACTTCTCCCTCTCCCACTCCCTTCATCAGATCATCTCTGAGCAGGTCACAAAATACTATTTAAATAATGACATTAGCTTTTAGCAGTAGCTTGTTATCAGATACATGGAGGGCATGCTTGTAACAATCAGCATCAGTAAGGAAACAGAATTATATAACGTTCTGTAACTCATCAGCTGACGGGACACTCCAACTTGTGACGTTTTTACATTTGTTCATTTGTTTGGATTCAATAAGCGTACAGTTATATGGGAGTAATTATTACACACTGGGGCTTTAAAGGAGCTACAGTACGTATGCCAGGTTTTGAACAGTTTTTAACCATGAGTGAGGAAAACAGGGCAGTTTTCCCCGCCCCCAAATGTTTTTCTCAGCAAGAAACATACTCATTCCCCCTCCCACTAATGCACACACATCTCATACACATGAATGATTCTTCAGAGGAAACTGATGATTCCCATTGAATGTACTAGTTTGACTGCAGGAAATGGCTGCATCTCAGGTAAATTACACTTTTTCAACCAAAATTCCAAGCAGTGCAAATGATAGCATAACAAGCCGTTCCTTTCATGAACTGTTTACCATAACTATGGAGGACCAAGAGAGTCCTCTATCATAAACTTAATAAACTTTTAATTAAAATGACAACTTTGTGTTGTCATTTTCAGCTTGTACCAAATGAACTCTCAATGCTGTCTTCGTATCGCAGGTTGCAAAACAGTAATGGTAAATAACTTTTAAAAGTTTTCTCATGTTATTTAGTGATACAACATACTTCATAAAAATCAGATTGTTTTTTCAGCCGTAAGTGGGTGTGACCCCCATCATCTTACCCCCATCAGCTCATCTCATGTCCTTCCCGTTCATTTCCATCTCCCCTCCTTCCATTATCTCTCCTCTGCTGTCATCCTGTCTCCTCTCTTGGTCTCCTCTGAGCAGAACAGTTATGTCCTTGCAACCTCCTCAATCAACCCCACACAGCAAGAGTTGGAGTCAGTCCAAGTCCATTCCCCCTGAGTCCTGGCTGGGTGACTTCCAACACTGTTCCCCAGGCTTTACTCCAGGCCTGTGGGCCTGAGAGCTGGCAGCTCAGGGAGCCTATTGTCAAAGAGAGATTAACCACACATGACAGCTATTGTACTACGCAGACACACACACATCATGACACATTCAGAGCCACATATTTCTTCGACATTACAGCTTTTGTTTAACATCAATGAAGATGTGAATTGGTAGCGGGTGTAATGCTGCAGCCCTGTAGACCTCTAACACTGCACAAGGTGCGCAAATGTCATGAGTGTGTACATGAGAAGTTTGCACACTCTAGTGCTTTCATGTGCTATGTGTCAAGTAATTAATCCTGCTGAGGATATTGATTTTCTATTCAGGGGTGTTTCGAAAGTGGATACATATCTTTATCAGCCTTCTAACCAGTCACACATCCAGTATGTACTTATGACAAATGCACATTTATCCAAGTGTTATCCTGAGATATGCTGTACAGGGTTGCAGGTGAAATCACACGTTCAGGGTCCAGGCAAGCTGTGCAAATCTGCAAGATGTGTAGATTCCCTCAATTCATATTACGATAGTTTAAAATAACATGCATGTTTCTAAGCAGAATATGAAAAAAGGGCCCTTTGAGGCAGTGACTTCAGAGTGAATACTACTTACAAGTCGCTTTAGACTTCTGCACTCACACACACACTCACATATTCACAGAGCTAATCCCCCTAAATAAACCCAGCAGCCAAGGGACAGGGATGGGTTGATGGCAGGAGAGATAAGAGAAAAGAGGAAGACAGAATAAAGAGGGATGCAAACTGCTGTGTCCCACATACATTCGCCTCACACTGCCTACCACTTCTTCTCTGATTATTGCAGCTCTTCCTCTTCTCTGCCACGCTCTACACCCCACTTCACCCATCTGCCTCCCAACACCCCGCAACGGAATCCCAGCAGCAGCTCACAGGAGAGGTGGCACACTTTGAGGATAAATTTAGAAATGAGGAGCAATCCCAAGGCCGGCACAGAAAAGAGAAAAGTGGAGACAACACACGTCTTATCATGCGTGCACATGCGCACACACATAACATTGGTGAGGCCCTGCATTACGTGCAAGAAAACAAACATGCGTGGGGTGACTGGAGAGTGGGGGTTTACTTAGAGAAGAGAAGAGAAATATCTCGCCTCGTCATACTCCTCTGTTACATGTAAGAGTGCTGTGATGTGGTGTGAATCTTAATGCCGGAGCCGACTGGACCCCCTGAAGAGGGGCAGAGAGAGTGAGTGTCAAAGACAAGGGGAAAAGGAGGGAAAGTGACTTTGAGGAATCAAGAGGACACTTCTTCTTGGGTTGAAAACCCATCTCATGAAGATGCTTACTTGCCAAAACGTGCTCAAGCACACACACACACACACACACACACACAGATCAGCCTCGGTGTGCAATAGTCTCTCTGCTTCACTGCTCAAGCCTGAACAACCTCTTTCCTCCCTTATAAAACCTGTGCTGCCCCCCATCTCCCTCCTCCCTTTTCTTATCTAATCTTATTATTACTGTCTCACCTCTTTTTTTCAGCCATTGCCCCTTCCAAACACAGAGCTCCTCTCCAATCCTGTGGGATCCAATCGACTATCCAGCCATTTATCACAAGTGCATACATTTAACTAGGGGTGGTCAGAAGGAAATGAAATGTCGCAGCCTTGGCAGGTTTAGTTCTTCACTCTGCCCAGGCTTTTGAGTCGTTTTAGGACTCTTGGAGATAGAAGTTATATCCAAGCATATACTTTCCTAAATAACACTGCACACTTTGGCTCAGATGTATAAAAGGTCCTCCATTCATTCTAATAAACACTGACACACATGTGCAAGACAAACACAAACCGTATAGGTGTACTGCATGTTTTGTGTCTCAAGCTGTTTGCTTATCACATTTTAAAAACCTCAAAATTTAAATTAAAAAGACGAAAAATACATATTTTATATGGTTTTCAAATTATCTTTAATATTATTATGTATAGTGTTATTTTTTTAACTACACCCAATTAAGATTTGACCCTTCTTTCTTTCATATGTGTACATATCCTCCTTTATTACCCCTTTCTATTTTATTTATTTTTATTTTATATATATGCTGATAAAATGCTAATAAACTTAAACACAAAAAGTAAGGACATTTCTGTTTGATCATTTCTCCCCTTTAGTAAAACCATTTTTTCTGTGAATGGCGTGCAGACCAGATTAGTCACCTCTACAATCATGTCTAATTTCTAAGGATCATGCATTTGTGATGCGAAACACAGTCAAACATGTGGGTAGTGCATCAAAATATGCACTAAAATCCCCAACAATATACTATGTGCAGTCTTGTTTGCCATTATGTCCTGTAGTAAATACACAGCAATGCGTACCGTCTGCACAACATATGGAACAGTGTCTTCAGTCAGAGGATTTTATACCATTTTGGTCATCTTTGTGATAATTCTATAGACTGATTTTGGTTCCTCACTCTCCAATCATTTAGTCTCACAGTTCATGTGTCATTGTGGTCATTTCACATCACACTGGCATCATGGACACAAACTGTGTTAGCAAAGAATTTCTTAAATCAGGAGCTGGAATCTGGGTGGCTATTAGATAGATTTAAAGATAGTATGTATGAGCTTACACAAGTCTGTGCTTTCATCTGCCATGCAGTGACTTTGACACACAATTAAGGTAAAACTTTAAAACTGCCATATTCAGAGCCTGCCTTGTCATGCTAATGTGTTGGAAAGCTGCAAGTCAAAAGCAATTAGATAGATAGCCTGCGCTACATAGCTTCAAACGCAAACCACTATACACAGTGAACAGAGCTCTACTGGCAAAAAAAACACAACATTTGTCTGCAGTGTTTAAACACAACAGAAGGTATATGTTCATGCTTCACAGGTATTAAAAAAATAATCATGTAAAAGATACGATCTGCCAAACATGTACAGAATACAGCCTGTTTTTGTTTTTTAGAAAGCAAACCAAAGAACATAATAAATGTTCATCATAGAGACAATACTGGAAAAACTTAAGTACAAAGCAGAGAAAAATGTAAAGGAATAATTCAAAACAACATTTTAATCTGAGTTGGCGAGACAAATTGTGCAAGAAGGGTGAAAACAGAAAAATGGAGAGGAAGAAATGAGAGATTACTTACTCTTGGCTTTTGACAGACTCACTGTAGGAATAAACACTATCGGGAGTAGTAGAGATCAATAGTCTCACTGACGCAAACACACACACTCAAAGAGGCGGGTGTGGATCAATACACCTGGTGCAACAGCATTCCAGTAAACAACGTTAATGAACACACATCTGTGCCCAGCAAATATCTCACACTTCACATCACTACATATATACGACACATGTGCAGCAACCATATAAGCAACAGAGCCGCAGCCGTGTCTGCTCAAACACGGAAAACATTAAGAAACAAACCAGGGACTCTGAAGACGTGTGCTTTAACGGCTAAGCGGGTGTGTGAGGTCACCCTGAATGATCAACGCACATAAGTAGATAGTTAGTGATTGCAGAAACATGTAGGGACAATTATACAGTTATAGTCTGGTGGAGGCCCAGTAGGGATATACTGGAGCATCACACTGGGAGGGTGGTAGGTGACTGGGGGTTCTGCTGCGAAGGAGGGCAGGTAAAGCTTAAATCCATTTACACAGCAGCCAGGAAAACACAGTTTTACATGTTGCTCCATGCCAAGTTAAAATGAAATGAACAATTGTAGTAACATCAGCACTGCACAAACTCCAAATCTTACCAAGTGTGTTTTTCTCGTTTAGTCTAAATATCTTGAAATGCTTAATATAAGATAAAAACACCTAAAGAGTAACAGTTCAGTGAGAGACTTCACAACACTAGTTTAATATAGTTAAGGAGAAGTTTTTCCAGCTTATTTCAAGATCTTGAAAGGCTTGAATTAATTGTCTTTTTCCAAGAAATCTTATCAAGAGAATTTTCACTTGTTACATTGGGACATTTCTTTTTGCTAATTTCAAGCAAAAATACCTTTTTTTAATTAATTAATTTATCTATTTATCTTTTTTTTAAACTTATTTTTTGAGTGGTATTTGTTCCAGTGATGCAAGAGCTTAAATGTAAATAGAGAAAACAAGATTGCCAGCAACCTGTACAAGATAGGCTTGCAATGTGTAAAAATAATCTTGGAACATCAAGATATTAATAAAGTAAGATGTTGTGACTCCCTCAAAGAAAAGCGTAAATATGAGAAGAATAGAAATCAGATTAATCTCTTGAGCTTTGCTGTGAATTAAAATTCAATTTCACAACAGATAAGCCTCTATTCGTGTAAACACACACACCGAACTTTAGGTTACTGTGCATCCGGAATATGTGTATGTGCATGTTACCTGTCTCTGCGCTCTGTGACCTGATGGTACTTGCAGAGCAGTTTTCCTTTAAATGATGCTGGTTTTGGCTTCACTAAGACCAGGATATGAATATTAATAGGCATATTAGCTGGCAAGCTGACAGGGGGAGGCTAATGTATTATGCTAATGATACAGAGTTTGTTGCTTTCACAGAGTGACTCAAGGTGGAGCGTCGGAGAAAATTAAATGTTTGTTGGCTGGTGTTCAAATGAACTCATGTCAGTGCATACGCACTCCATCATTCACGCGCACATACGCTCAAATACTTCACTTTACACAGATGTGCTCCAGTTTTTGCAAACATCCAGTGCCAAGACATTCAGACTGCGGCAGATGTGCTGATGCTTTTTTTTTTTACTTACCCGTCTGATCAGAATGTCGACAAGACATGCTAACACCAGTATCTATCCACCGGCGAGGAAGCGGGGGAGGGAGGGGGGGTTGTTTAGTTTTCTTTACAGGAAAGGGAACTTCATTAACAGTCATGTCACCATCAATCCATTTTCTATACCCACTTATTATAGGAAGGTTTGAGGGGGGCCTCTGTATCCCCCTTCAACTTTGACTGACATAATTCCCAACTCACTGACTATCAGGAGACTGATGGAGCACACCCATCACAGGTCACTATCACAGAGAGACAAACAACCTCTTACTTTAGGGAGAATTTAATTTAGAGCCGTTCGTTTTTGCAACCCTGGTCACTAAAGACCAAACAAAAATCATTCAGTGGCCTATCTGATCCACATTGAAAAGAAAACTTTAAGTCCATCATTTACGAAAGTAAATGAAATGTTTCTGGAAATATGTTGCCTTGGTGAAAAACTTCCATTTAAATGAAGAAAAAAATGAAAATTAATTCAGTTAAAGAATGAAAAAGAAAGGATTAAAGCCAGAGAGGCTAAATAAAATATTCTCTTAGTTAGTAAACATCTTCAGCAGAAAATTTTGCTCAAGCCGGCCCTGCCTCTATCACGTTCAAGTTATACATAACAGCGGCCAGCTACAAACATTAGCCTCAAGCAAGTTCGACCCGTCAACTGTTCTGCCTTCATCACAGCAGGCATCTCCAACTTTCCCAGACAGAAGTTGCAGAAACGCATAGTCAGCTTACTTGGGAATGGGAAGAAGAAGAAGAAGTGTATTAATTTCATGTAGAGCAATATTGGAGTTCAGCACTTTAGAAGCCGAAGGACAAATCACCAACTCTAAGAATCAGATTTATGTCCAGTGGATTTTGTTTGCTCTTGTCTTGTATGCTAGTGTTTGGGTTCTGTATCGTGTGTGCATGTATGTAATTAAAGGGCTACCAATCTTCACGATTACCTCTGTAAATGGGGTAAACACAAACTACATGGTCATTCGCTGGTTTTGTCATATTTAGTGATTCAGAATACATTGACACCTACATTTATTTAGTATGCTGGTGCATGTACACTTTTTTTATGGTTCTCTAAAATGTTAAGAAATATTATGACAAGCGTTATCAGCTGATGTGCCAAAATATTCCTTCAATCATTTTTATTAGAAAAATATTGGAAGTAGATCTAGTGTAGATATTTGCAAAGACTTTGTTTGAAAAGTCCTTCTTCTCTCTCTCTTCTCTCCATCTGTCCCCTCCGGTCGAGTCCAGCAATAAGTAATAATAATAATAATAAAGTTTTTCTCCTCAAGAGAGACTTTATACATGCAGTATAAATCCCTTCTTGATATAGTAAATTTGCCCAGCACCAAATGGCAGCCAGATAATCATTCTGCTTGCAACAATGCTGGACAAGACAGGTTAAAAATAAAAAAATAAAAATAAATAAATAAATAAGTACTGAAAGAACACACAAATAGCCAATGCCATATTGAAGTTTTGAAGGTGGCCAACCAGACTGTGGCAAAACCACAAAAGTTTAGTATGATGATAAATAGTGTAAGGATTTTTACTATCTTGTCCATCAAAAAAATGGACAGGGAGGGATGCACTGTAATCATCATCGACACCCAGTTTTTAAAATTCTACTTTCATTTTCATGACAACACAACTGTGAATGTACAGATGCAATCGTTTTACATATACTGATACAATTTATTCCCAGGCAGAAAAGCACAACATCCAATACTAAAAATCATACCTGAAGTGTTTCTGATTCAGGAAGCTTCTCCACATGAAGTTTGACTGTTCACAATGTTGTATGTGTACAGTTTAATAATTAGTTTACTTTAGATGAATACTTTGACATTCATCTGATACCAAGGGAAGGCGTCTCTTTCTTCGTGTTTCAAAACCATGGTTTTGTAACATCATGGCTACTTTCAAAGGCAACCATGGCCCGTAAACATATTTAATAATAATTAATCAAACAATCATTTGATTAGTAAATTAATCTGGCAACATGTTGAGTCATCATCCAGTATTTTAACCAACATTAGCAGCAATGCAAAGAATTAGCTGAGTTTGTCAATCAAAAAGACACGCCCCTAAAGAATTTCAAAGTTAAACATCAAAATGGATGATTTCATGCAGAAAACCTTAAAACCTTAAAAGACCAACTGTGAAGTTGGTCTTTTAAACATGGGAGTGTGATTGACTCAGTTTTGGAGCCTGCCCCTAGTGGATGAGGCGATCATTTTTGGCACTTTCACGTGGCCTTTACATTTCTCCACCGGAGGTTGCTGCTTAGTTCACACCTGCCCTTGAGAGAAAAAGGAGACTCAGACTTATTGGCATCTATCAAACACTTTGTGTAGCTAATATAAGAACTTTCCAAACAATAGACTAAACATTTTTTAAGCTTGAAAAGGACTGGATGCTCATAACAAGTAAAGTTGTGTTTCTATCATGTCCTGAGAACATGTACTGTCTGCAAATAGAGTTTGATTCAATTACTTAAAGATTGTGCAGACCCAAACAAAAAAAAATTCTTGGTCGAAATGTGTGCCATAACGGAGCTATAAGTGCCAAATGCGAATGTGTCAGCAAATTGGGGACAGTCTGTCCTAAGTTTGCACCAAAGTATTTGGAAGTGTTTTGAGAACAGCAGCTGCGTTGATGTCCTGTTGTTAGAAATAGGCTTTGGTTCTGTTTGCCACTCTGTTTTGTACAAAGCAACCCCACCTTTTTTTTGACAGATTAAACATCCAGACTGTGTGGGTGTGCACTGGCTATGTTTATTTAGTTTGCCATTAATATTCTCTGGCATCTGCATCAAATTTATTCTCCCATTGCCCACGCTCTTCGACCAACTTTCATGAAACTCAATTTGGAAGATATTTTGATAATCTTTCTCACAAACAATAAAAAGGAATCTATTATGGTGGCATAGCATATGAGCTGGTATGCTACACTATCCAGTACTATATGCAACCATATGGTGTGCTATATGGTAGAATACCATGTATATTAGCATATCATATATGCTAGCATGCTGTATACATTGATATGCATAACTTCTGAGCAAAAAATCCCTGCAGCCTTTGATATGTTTCTCAATGTACAAAACAAACTTATTGTAAAGGCAACGCCAACTGTCAATGGGGACAGAAAACCTGAACAGAGGGTTGACCAAAGTTTTTATAACTTCTTAGCTGGATCTGTTGCTTGCTTTAAATATTAGCCTGGGCTTTTTCAGATGCATTAAAAAAACATCTCTCTGGCATATACAGTACTTATCACTCAAATGTTTGGGCACATTATCCCATTAGTTTGAATATATATCTATGAATGTTGTTTATATGTGACTTGAAGTTCTGTATAGCAAGTCTGTTCGGGTGACGATGGAAGAGCAGGGTTGGAAACATGCTTGGGCAAATATTTGATCAGTCTTTTATGTTTGTGTATGAGTGTGTTTGTGGGGGCTGCTTGTTGATGAGCCAGAATGTGACTGCAGCTGCAAATGAAACCCTGTAAGGAGCCACTTTAATTTGTCTGTGGGTTTTTTTTCAAGTTTCATCTCCCCCGTTCCCTGCTCTAAATCTGTGCCCGTTGTGTGGCTGCCTGTCTTCTTGAAGTCCATATCAACATAGCAGCGCTTCATATTCATCACTGCTGTTATTTCTGATGCAGTTGCCAAGGGGAGCTTTTGTTATTCCCTTAATCTCCTCTACATGAGCTGTTAATCGGGTGCAGACTTGAGGCAGGAAATTCCCACCCTTTGCTCCCTTTTAGAGTGTCTCAGTGTTTCTGATTTACATAGTAAAGCTGTAAACTGTCTGAATAAACAATCACTGCTCTCGCAGGACTGTTTACGCAGTAACCATTGGCTGAACTGCATCTTGGATATGGGCTGTTGTAAAGCCTGTTATGTTGACTAAATTTGACCATATGTCAGGCAGACATTGATCATTTCAAAGTACTCAAAGCCAATTTTTAACATAGTCCCTGTGACACTGTAACTAGTCGTTTAGCTGTATATCACTCAAAATACACCTTTATTTTTTTTTAAAAAAGAAGAAAAGAAGAATACGAAAAAAAACTAAACAAAGCACAAGCATACTCTAAGCTTGGTTTGTGTTGTTTCATCTCAGCTTGATGCTGCAAATGCAAGTCAAGCTCTCGTTGTGCGGTAGATGACCCATGACAAAAGGCCTGATACCCCATACTCCTTGAGCATTTTCCACAGGATACCTCATGAGACATGGTCTGATGGTCATAAGCTCCAATTCTATATACATGGAAAAGGGTTTGAATATATTCCCATGTATCCTCAAGTATTGAGTATCAGCTTATAAGTAAAACAACAAACACAACATTGAGGCCTCCAATTGTCCTCAATTAACAGGACAGATTACCCATTCTAGGTTGGGGATGACTCTATGCCTTAATTGGAGAAGTTTAAATATCTAAGGGTCTGGTTTACAAACAGGAGTAGGATGGAGATTGATAGGATGATTGATGCGATGTTGGGCCAGCCAGTTTTGGTGAGGAGAGAGCTGAGTTGAAAGAGAAAGATGCTGATTGTTAGTCAGTGTATGTTCCTGCTCTCATGGTCACAAGCTGTGGGTAGTGACTGAAAGAATGCTGCTGTGAGCACGAGCAGCTGAAATGAGATTCCTCCAAAGGGCAGCTGGGTGCATCCTTTGGGAGGCCCTGCCATCTGTTGATGGCTTAAAGTTCAGACGCTACTCGTCTTTATTCAATGGAGCCAGCCGAGTTGATTTAGGCATCCAGTCAGGATGGCGTTTGAACATGTCCAAGAGATAATATTGGACACCTCTACCTGGGAGGAGGCCTCTGCAGACCCATGAGTCAAAAGGATCTTCTGCTCCCTGGCCAGTGTCGTACTGGAGGTGGCTGAGGAATGGTTGGTTTGGGGGTCTCAGACTGTAGGTGGTAGAAGATGGATTGATGGATGTTTATTCCTGCTGTTGATTCCTGAGCCTCAGCTGAGTTGGACTCTTTCTGTTTTTTAATAAAATTTCTATAATTTTTTCTCATCTGGGATTGATAAAGCATTTTCTGTTCATTTATCTTCTTATAATAATCATGTACGTTCATTTTATGTTTGTGTTGACATGTGAGAACAATGTTAATCATCACAATGCCTGGCATTTCTTTTGGTATGATCTTAAAAAAACAAACGAGTATATAGAAGAAAGCCGGGCACTGCCTGGGGTCTTTCCCTTCCTACATTTGTTCTTTATTTCACCTGTTAGTCTTTTGTCTTGTTTATGGTGACCTTCTTTATTTTGTTATGTGATTTAGTCGTCAATTATTCAAGAACCTGAGGTGTTGGTATGCCCATAGCTTTTATTTTTGTTTATGTTTGTTTCTATCACTTTCAAAAAGTTAAATATTCTTATGCCTGAGCTCCACAGATTTCAGGATTGAAGCATGACAGCAGCACAGCCGGGCTATTGTGGGAGAGCTACGACAGTAATGTAGTCAGCAAAATGAGAAACGGCTTAATAAAAATAGAGTTAAAGGAAGGTGGAGAGAGCGAAAAGGAAACTTGGCAGGTGTAGCACTGTATATATCTGTAACCAGAGGGTATTGCAGTGTTATTGATTGATCTGTTGCAACATAAATCAACCACACTGCTAATTTACTAATGACATCTTTACCAGTGGAAAACAGTATGAAGAGAGAACTTTACTGCTCTGCTAAAGCCCTCTGAAGAACCTTCAGAAGTAAAAAATGATGAGTTGGTCAGAAATAGAGATGCTGGACGACAGGTTTGTAGTACCATTTACATACTCTGATGTTTTTTTATACTTTGTGGCTGGAACATAGATCCTCACTGGTGAGTGTTTTGAGTGTTTTTGTTTTTTTTGTATGTGTGTGTGTGTGGGGGGGGGGGGTATTTACAGCAAATGTAAATCAACGCTGCCACAGGAAATCGAAATTGCATTCAGTTTTATTTTTCACTTTTTAATTTGATGATTGTAACACAACTGTTTGGAGACAAAAGTATTAATCATTGCACTCCACTGCCTCACCAAACAACATTTTGTAATAATTAGTGGATCTTTTACAGCATGAAATGTCCAAGTTATTTGCTTTCAAGCTGAGAAATCAAACATTGTCCAATTCTTTACCCCAAGCTACAGTTTAATGTTTGCAACTTTAATGTTTCCTTTGGCTCCTTCACATGCTGATGAGTATGCAGACTGCGGAAACTCAGGCTGCTCCCAATAACAAGGGAGCATCCTGTGATTTAATAGATGAGAGACATTGTTAAGCATTTTGTAGAGTCTAGCTCAGGTTAAAAGGAACAAAACTGGTGCAGGCATGGAAAATGTATTTGCCTTTAAAAAGTCAAATGGATAAAAAGTCTACTATACCATACCATCCTCTTCCGCTTATCCGGGGTCGAGTCACAGGGGAAGCAGCCTAACAGGCCTGCCTAGCCACATCAACCAGCTCATCTGGGGGGATCCCGAGGCGCTCCAAGGCCAGCCGAGAGATAAAATCCGTCCAGGGTGTCCTGGACCTACCCCAAGGTCTCCTCCCGGTGGGATGTGTGCAAAATATCTCCCCAGGGAGGCATCAGGGAGGCATCCTGACCAGATGCCTGAGCCACCTCATCTGGCTCCTCTTGATGTGGAGGAGCAGCGGCTCTAATCTTAGCCCTTTCCAGATGGCCGAGCTTGTCACCCTATCTTCAAGGGAGAGCCCGGCCACCCTGCGAAGAAAACTACTACTTTCGGTGGCTTGTATTCGTGATCTCCTTCTTCTGTCACCCAGAGCTCGTAACCATAGGTGAGGGCAGGAACGTAGATCGACCGGTAAATCAAGAGCTTTGCCTTTTGGCTCAGCTTTCTCTTCACCACAACGGTCTGATGCAGAGCCCATATCTGGCTATCGATCTCCCGCTCCATCCTTCCCTTTCTCGTGCACAATACTTGACTACAATAGACTTAGTGAATAAATATTGCACTACTGAAGTATACAGAAATGCAAGGTCATGCTTTTACTTGTTCACCTTGTCAATCACAAGCCTTTGAAAAAAAAGAAGAAAAGATCCTCTCTCCCTTTGAAATTCCAGTACATTGCCCCAGACCTCATGTTTTTACAACATCCACATTAATGTCCCCCAACATCCATGGTCAGTTTTTCATCTAAGATGTTGGCTTTGCGTTGGCAAGTGAAATTATATGGTGGGCCTTTTTTTCAGCTACTCAAAAATAAGATGAAAAAGCAGCATTCTGTTGATTTGACTATTTTCACTACAGTCTCAGAAAGCTGCACTCGTTCAGTGTAAGATAATAGTAAATGGACTGTATTTGTAAAGCTCTTTTCTAGTCATGTGACCACTCAAAGTTGATGTGATGAGATGCCTCATTTTTCCTATTCACACAGAACTTATATTGGAACATACTGAGTAAATCTAGACTCAGGCACAGTGGGAGGCAACGTGGTGGTGTTGAGTGTCTTACCCAGGACACATGGACAGACCATGTGGTCATGGGGCTGGAAATTGAACCACCATTTTTCTTCTTGAGCTACAGCTGCCCCTAAACCCCAGCCTACAATAACCTGTCTACAAGCTTTGGGCAAAACACATGAAGTGGCTACAATTTTAACGCAACATGAAATGAAAAACAGATTTTTCTCACGTCAACATAAATCCCAAAAATCTGAAATCCTGTAAGTCAAGGGTAACCACTAACTCGAGTTTATTTGTCAACATCACTAGTGAGAAATGCTGAATTATGTATTTCCATACAACTTATACAGGTTCATATGGCACAGAAACCACATTCTAATTATTCATTCATTCATTTTCTCTACCGCTTAATCCAATTCAGGGTTGCAGGGGGCTGGAACCCATCCCCGCAATTAGCAGGTGAGGGACCATGGTACACTGGTCTTCAGTCTATTGCAGCTTATTGTAACTATATTTATCCTATTTAGTGAACTTTAAATATTTCACATATACAAATTGCATTTCATGGAAACTGGATTTTCAACCTTCCTGTGTAGTTCTGCCTCATTTTGTCAAACGGACATTGCAGTTTACAGAACTAGCTGGTGGTTAAATAGCATACATAGGATGCTCCATATGCTGTCCACACATCTCAAATGCATTATGCTTTAAGTTAGAATCTAGAAATCCAAGAGTCATTTGGATCAATGCATAAATGCATATTTATTCAGCCAGGTGATTTTTTAAGGATAAATAGATTTGTTTCTGTTAAACAATCCTTCAGTGAATTTGAGAGAAAAAATAAATTACTTTTTATTTTCATCATATAAATACAATTACATAATAAATAGTATTCTTTGAAATAAGTAGTGTAGGATGTACAGTAAAAGGACATGACCTGCGGTAGTGCAAAAGGTCACTTGCAGTATGGAAGTATCACCTTTGGGACGTGAACAAACAAATGGTCCAGAAAGTCACACGTCCTGTGGACTCTTATTCTTTTCGAGAGACTCTTATTTTTTATAATATGCCTCCACTGCTGTGTATTTTCTTCACAAACATACTCAGCAGAGTTGCAGTGATGCCCCTCTGAGCCATAGCTTAGTGTTCAATACCACCCATAATCCCATAAATGTAAGGGGAAAAAAAGTGTCAAATCCTTGTCGCAGTAAGGACTCTATTTGGCTGTTTAAACTTGGTGTTTGCTTACAAAGAAACCTCAGCTGTGACACGCCTAACTGGATTAGACTGCACAGCTTGTGCAGCGCAGCGTAACACTGTGAGGTAATAGACGTGTTACATGCAAAGCTCTCATACAACATACTGGAAGCATTAGGATGTTGGTGGATGTGCTGGAACAACAAAGTGAATAGAGATATTAACAAGAGAAGCTCTCCCAGTCCTATCTGTGTGTGTGTGTTTGCATCGCCACTGGTGGCAAATAATGCCTTTTGAGCAAAATCAGCTGCAGGGAATCATGAAATAACAATGTGGAGCTGTATGAGTGTGTGAGAATATTTATTTCATGTTTTGCAGAAATGAAAAATGTGTGGATCTGTTTGAGTTTATCCACATTGGTTCTTGATTATTCAAGTGTTTTCCCACCATAATCAGAACTGCCATGAATTACACATTTCCGACTCTACACTAGACCAAACTAGTGTGTGTGTATGATTGCGTGCTTTTTATATATGCATGAAGAACTGCATTTGACCTCTAGGGTGTCAGTGTTCATTTCATGCATTGGAGTGAGGTTATGTGTCAGTGTGACCTTGCTCAGGATGTGCTTGTATATCCAGAATGGGTCATAAATCCTGGGACAACAACAACAACAACAACAAGAAAAAAAAAAATACTTTTTACATCTATTTATCTTTCTTTTTTTATGTGTGCCTGTGTGTGTGTGTGTGAGTGAATGCAGAGCCAAGCTGGGCTAAATAGATCCCTTCCATCTTAATAAAGCTGGAACTGCAGGGTTAATGAGCAAGCAATGCTCAGACAGTGCATGAACAACATAAGTACATTCATCACAGCGTTAACTAGCAGCGCAGCAACAAAATGAAATCAGTCCCTTTAATATAATTATTAGATCCTATTGAAATACTTTAATGTATTCTGTCTTCACCAAACTTTTTGGAAGAGACTGGGGGGCGGGGGATTGTGGAAAAAAGGGGCTTAGTGGTGAAATATATACAATAGTATGTTTTCAAATATTTGCTGGTTGTAATATTTCAACCTTTTTCCCTTCAACTTGCTAAATAAATGAGAAGCTTCTGAAACATATCTCTGCAGACAATGTGCTGCATCTGCAGTCGGGGGAAACCTGCAAATTGTTGCACCAGCATATGGTTTGCTCTACTTTCACACTATAATTTGCTCAAGCGGAGCAAACCACCGAAAACATCACCCTTAAATACTTAAAATACCTACTGACCGAGGAGGGAAAAAAAGGACTGAAAACGGAAATTATTCTCCTTCATGCAGGTTGTTCACTGCAACTACAAAAAATGTATACAGTTTTTGGGTTTCTGCTTTTATTTTGTTTTTAAAACCACAAGAATCTACGAGCAGGAGAAGAGGCTGCAAGTTATCCAGCTTGCAGTTGTATGAGATGCTCTGCTTCACCTCCTCTCTTTGGGTCACTGGGATGTCTGTTTGCTTTCAGATTGTAAGCGGACCTCACCAGAGTTCACCTGCAAGTGAACCAAGACCCCTGCTTTTTAAACAGACCAGAGTTAACTTCTAGAGTTTGTACCAGAGCGCAAATGAGGTTATCACAACTCTAAATGAGCTGTATTATCCATGGATGTGGTCCTTGGTTAATTTAAAACAGACTAAACAGCACTTGTGTTATTGTAGAAAAAGGTGAAGATGTTCTTTTCATCCAATGTATTGTGTTTTTTGTTTTTTTTTAGCACTTGAACACTTCAGATATCATTCTTGAAAGAAACTACATCTTTAAGTTGGCTGCAAGTGAGATGAATAAAGACAAAGTATTAATCCTCAAGTTCACAATTAATTAGTGTCATGCAGGATAGTGATCCGTACCAGGTCCAAGTGTGCTTCTGTGCTGACCACATCCGCTAAAACACCGAGCAGATTTTACAAAGTCTTTTATACACACAGATATCCAACAATATGTTATCCTGACACTGACCCTAAAACCAGTTCTAAATGGTTAATCATCCAACCACCAGCTGCTGATAGTTCCAGAGACAATACAATAAAAATTTAGAAGAGAAACTTTAATTAACTAAAACTAAAAATGTCTCACAGAGTGGAAAAGTACTGAGACAAAGATTAGTTCTAAATATATGAGTAAAACAAGATTGCATTATATTCAATTCTTCAATAGGCTCGATTCAGACTCAGAAAATTGATTCAGAACCGTACCTGAGCCTTTTTTTTTAACTATTCAAAACTAATTTGTGCAAGAGAGTAAGGGGCCGATGAAAGTTAATGCAAAGTCTTTATGGTATTTCAAAAGATATACCAACTGGTTCCAGTAATAAACATTTAGCAGCCCTTTTCACTATCACAACTCAGTGTGACTCACCATAAATCTGTTTTTCATAAGCCCCTTTTTTCCATACCGAATGGAAGTTAATGATTTTTAATTAAAGCTAGAAGTGAGCTGAAATAATTAACACTAATGTGAGAACACTGCTGACTACTGGCTGATCATATTGAGATATCTTCTAAATTTGACTGTCTCTTCATCACTGCTGAACTTCTGTACAGATTTGAACAGTCAAATCTGTTGGGAATCCTTGTGCACTGTTCTCAAATCTGTAAAAACAGGCTTGTGAGACAAAAGATGCAGATATTAAACCATTGCACAGATCCCAGATGCTGGGCATAAACTGTGAATCCATGAGATTGTTGATTAAGCAACAGATGTAGGACAGAGGGGAGCTCCCTTTGTAACGATACCAACATGATGGTACACTGTGTATAAACACAAACACACACACACACACACACACACACACACAAGCACACAGACTGAAGTTGTATTTCTTCTTCCTTTGTCACCATCTTCATATAAAGGTGATATGTCTAACCAAGTTTTACAATTTTATATTTAGCAAAAAGTCATTATGATATTGTTTTGTGAGTAATTTGCTCGGCAAGAGCAGAATGTGTAATATTATTAAATTTGTCTTCAGAAACTCAATTGAAATTTTAAGATTCAGATTAAGATTTTCGCTTTTTGCTCCTTTAAAATCTTGTTTTAAGATTTCACAGCACCAGCTCACAAATTTCCTGAACAAAGAAAAAAATCAACTCTAGACAAGTGAGAAATATCATAGAACAAGTTATTCTTATTTCACTTAATTCAAGTCTATCAGCAAGTGGAAAACTCTCAAAACAGCCTGTTAGTGCTTCTTTCTCACTTTGAGAAGAGGATCTTAAAACAGGAGCGACCAAACATAAATTCATTAAATGGTGGCAGGGCAGCTCACACTGAACAGTTGGTCGCGCTGGCTCAGGTGGTAGAACAGGTTTTCCAGAAAATGGAAGGTTGGTGGTTCAACTTGCATGTCATTCTGATCAATCTGGCTCTGGTAAAAACACTTCGCCCACCTCCATTCAGGTATATGAATGTTGACAGGGCTTGTGTTCTTCCACTATCTCTTCAGCAGGTGAGGGGTTAAAACAGAGTTTTATAAAACAAAACAAAAAAAGCTATCCAAAGCCATTCCCAAATTAAGAAGAATTACCTTGTTTTAATACCTTTTTTTCTCAAAGTGAGAAAAAACAACATTGAATAGAAGTACTGACAGGCTGGTTATGAGGTTTTTTTCTCACTTAGTAAGTGACTTGAAATGAGTGTATCACAACTTGTTTTGAGATATTTCTCACTGTCTCTTCAGGAAACCTAACCAAGTGTAAATTTCTCACTGCACTGGCAGATTATTTGATTATAGTCTGACTCTTCTCAATTGTCCGGTTTTTACGTTTATGGAGAAGAAAAAAAAGCTCATTTTTTGCAGTGTAAGGCTGAACAGCTCCATCTTCCAGGCAACATTGTTGAATCTACTGTGCAACCAAGGGCTTGATTTTACTTTGGATGAAGTTGGTTGTATTTTCTGCTGAATAGGTACTCATCTATTAAGAATTAAGATGCTGACTGGAATTACTTCACTAATGCAGCATTGCAGCATCATAATTGTGTGTGGTTGAGGGACCTGAAAAGCCACACAGCAAATAAACCTCTGCAAATGAAAAATTCAAGATAAAAGTAAATTGTAAATCAATTTTGAGTCTTAAGAACTGAAAAATTCTGTGAATTTACTTTTGGCTGTGTGCATTCTTTAGATGAGGGAAAGGCTCATTGAACAACATGTTTGCTCCTCTGTTGAAGGAAAAATAAATAAGTTTGGATTTTCTTATTAAAATAAGAAAATAAAATTAACAGAGTTTGCAACTGCCGTTGGAGAAGCCGTTCAGAAGTCGGATCTGTCGGCTCTGGGTGGGTTCTGCCTGACACGGAGATAACGAGTCCTTTTTCAACCAGAATCAACCAGAATAGTGATAGAAGTTGTTGTCCTCTAAAGAATGAGATATGGGTCCTTCCAAGCCTGTACCACAGACTGTCTATCCTGATGTACAAAGTATAGCCTATATTGATTAAATATTTACAGAAACATAAACTTATAATAACAACAAAGATGAATGGAAATGTTTCTTTGTGTTTGACATCTACCCCGAGATGAAGCTGCAGAAAGGTACCAATGTAAAGTCTTTGACAGCTGAATTCATGGTTTTGTGTGCGTGTACATGTGTCGGTGACTGTTGAAGCAAGCTTTTATGTGTTAACATGCATCTGAAGCCTGTGGGAAGGATATGCCTCAAGTCTTTTTCCTTTTTTTTATCTTCAAAGCCTTCTCTCTTTTTTTCTGAGCTTTTTGTGTCTCTTGAGAAATTTCAGAGGAAATCTTTTCATAACCTGTAAAAAGACTAAAATTTCAGTCACCAAACACCAATAGATCCTAGTTAATTACATATAACTATTTTTTAAGTTTGCAGAGTTCACAAAAGAGGACCAAGAGCAAAAGGCAAGGAAGAGAGAGAGTGTCTGTGTGAGAAACAGAGTGACACATCTGGTACAAAAGGGGCTCTCATCCCACTGTAAGACAATCTGGTGTAATAGGCTCCCACATGGAGCTGGGCTGCCTTGCCCACTTTTAATGACCCTGATACATTAAACATTGAATCTTCCAGGAAGCGGCAGATTTTTTTTTAATCAGCTTTCTTTCTCCCTTACTCTTCTGTGCTTTTTTTCATCGCATGCTGAACCCCTTCGTTTCTTCTTAGCTCTCTTCCTGTATCAGCATCTTGGATGAAAATGAGCCTCACAGTGAGAGAAAAGGAGAGAAAAAGGCAAGAGGATGGATGAGAGGAAGACGGAGAAAGAATTACAGGGCTTCATCTCTTTTCTCCCTTGGTGTTTCAATATTTAATCCACGCACGACATTTCTTCTGTCGTTCGGTTGCTAAATATGACTGAGATCAGCTCTTGAGTCATCACTATTTCATTATTTTGCCACTATCGCTCAGTCCCCATACCCCTTCCTCCCTACTCTGCTCTTATTCACACGCTCCATTCTCCATCTCTTTCACTGTTTCCCACCTTCTTTTTATCTCATCCATTTATCGGAAATATCCATGAAACCTTTGTCTAAATCCTGCTGTTTTTAGTATAGAGTTCCTTTCCTATGCGCCTTCATATACATCCTGAAATGATTAGGGGGTAGAAAAGTTTCAGACCGTCTGTCAACTCCAGCTCTCTTTTCCATTGCATGTACACACAGTTTCCATAATGGTGATGTTTAAGTCATCTGAACACGAAATTACTGCGTGTCATTTCACTCACCTGAAAATGATGCTGCCTTTGCTGCTCCTCATTCCATACTCATAACATCAGTGGCTGTAGCATCAACCTGTTGGCTCTGATCCTCCCCTCAGTGAAGCTATAACTGTCACTTCCGACTCCCTCTAAGACTGGACTTACTGTTTCATAACCCAGGTGCCTATACATCAGCACTGTCACACTGGTGTTTGAGATATCCCACTGCCCCACCCACTGCCTTCAGATGTGGATACGTTCTCTGTCTCATGCTGTTTCATTCTGTTATCCCCCTATCAATTTATTCTGTCATTCAGGTGCCTAAACATGAAAATACATTAAGTTCAGGGCATTGGTAGGATCCCAGCCACTCTTCCAGCTCTGCAGAATAATTCAGTCCCTATATATACATTCCAAGTCTTGCAGTTTTTCAACAGTAATGTGTGCTGTAATATGACTCTTTATTTCCATTTTCACAGATAGATATAAGGGTTCACAAATAAACTGAATTGCCTGATAATTCATCTCCATGCTCTGTAGAATTAAACCCAGATTTGAACATCCTAAGTTTGGCCACTTTTCATCAGGACTTGGTCTAATGGGGTTGAAAGCAGTGGAATCACCCTTTGTGTGTAGCACAGAGGCTTCAACAACATAATCCTGCTTCGCTGAATATTTCCTCCTCCCCTGTACAGCAACAGTTTTTGAAAAAGTTATGGCCTGATAATCACAAACTTACCTTCCATATCACCAATAAACCTGACGTACCGTAGCCTACGTTTATTCGCCAACGTTTCTGCTCCATCGTATCACTGTGTAGTCGAGTGTAAGGAGGACTGGGAATAACTCATTTCCAAGATGCAGTCTCAGTGGCTTGTAGCTCGTCTTGTTTTCTGTGAGAGCTGCTGCTTAAATTCTTTTGTGTCTTTTGCAATGGCAATAACGTGGACACAGTTTCCCATTCAAAGTAATGGGTAAGTGTGTCTAATCTTTTTACTGGAACAGTTATCTGAAACTTGATCTCTCAAGCACATTTTTTCAAACTGAAGTCTAACTTCAGCTTTGGTTTGCTTTCATAGATGAACTCAATGTGATGATAATCCACATTAGCACACACATCAAGTTATCAAATTCTCTCGTTTTTTCTTTTTGTTTTTTTAATGCAAAAACTCTTCACACCTGAGATTTGGAAAATACTTTAGACCCTGTATCTTTAATCATCTACATATGTTTCTTTCAAGCCATTTTTTATAAACTTTATCTTTTTCCTTATACATATGCAGCCATGACCTTTTTTTATATGAAACTCAGTGTGTCTGAAACATCTTTTCACAGCATTCTTGAAAATTTAGTGACTGGTATGATTGAGTGTAGTTGAAGAGGACCCAAATGCAGGACTATATACTGGAGGCAGTAGGAGTTTGAAACAAAAAATAATTAAAAAAACTTTGTGGCTGGATCAACCCAGGGCAGGAAGTTAATCCCAAAAAGGGCTGAATGGCAATAAACGCCTGAAACATGGTGTGTCTCAAGGGCAGAAAACAATTCTAACCTGGACTGAGCACTGGTAGAAAAAGCTACATAATAAAACAAGATGTGAACCAGACCAAGGTGCATACAACAAAGTTATTACTAGAATAAAATACAAAGGTGACTGAAATACAAAATTCAACAGACTAAGCACAACCGACAGGCATAGCATACAGATTCAGTGACTGTGGTTTGCCAGGCAAGATCTAGTTTTTATTTAAGACTCAGAACCATAACCAAAAGGAAACAAAATCAAATTTATCAAAAGTGACTAAGCATGTCACTGGGTATAGTACTAATATTGATGCCAGTTCTAACATTTGAATGAAGGAAGCCAGTAATCAAAATCCAGCCTTGAGTGATGATCATTCTCCCTCCTCTGAACCCCACCCTTTAAGTGTCTTTTAGTCACTTGCAATATAATTCACTTATTCTAATGTGTAATCTAACATCAAATAATTTCTTTATGTAGCAATTTTTGGAAGGTCTCTTGGTTTCCTGAAAATCAGTGTTATAGATGGGGAACAGATGCTTAATTTGAGTCCAATTTAACTTTTTTTTCTGCAATCTTTCATGTCTTTTTCAGCGACAATTGATTTAATCAAGAGCCCTGCTAAGGCTGATAATGGTCTTTTGGTTTTTTCAAATAAATATAGATAAAGAACTGACAAGGATGGTGCACAATCAATCAGTAGTGAAAGGACAGGCTGGATTTGGATTTGGACTATTTTGCTACTATTTGTAAGTTATCAAACCTCAGAAAACAAGATTGCTGGGAAAAACACTTCTACTGGAAGAACGGTTTTGGTCAAAATAGAATGTGTACAAAGAGATGTACAATTCAATGACATGAACTGAACTAAAGGTCACCCTCTTCACTTTATTTCTATTCTACATTCAGCCTTCTTTTCTTATATACTAATCATCCAGGGAAAGATTTTGCCTGGTTTATATTCTCTTGCAAGGATTTTTTCTTTTTTGATATTAGAACAGTTAACCCCATGTACACCTGGGATCTGACCTGTACAACCACAACTTTTTGCTGCTGGCTACAGAGAACACTTCTGTCATAAATGTCCATGATGGATGGAAATGCAAAATCATTCTCGCCAGTTGATTCACTTTACAATGCATGCAGCCTCCTTGTTCCAGTAAGAGTTTTACAGTGCTGCACAAGTTTTACAAAATAACTTCATAGAGATGAACTGAATTTTCTTGACAGAATAAAGTCTAGTGAATTGCTGGGAAATATCTGGGCCATCCTTATGTTTTCGCTGGTTTTCAAGAGGTTTCTTTTTCTTTTTCCTCAATGTAATTTATGAGAACACCAGATATTTGTCTCATCATTTAATTGTTTCTATATGATAGTATCCATTGAGCCAAAAACCTTTTTTTTAAATTACATACTCTATACATGGACATGCATATATACATATGTAAAGGATTCACAAAAGAGTCCTTACCAGCTATTGGTAACTGTTAACTCAAACTTTTTTGCATTCTGAGGGATCAATTAAATAATTTTGTCTAAAACAAAGGCAGCTAAATTACTGGCAGATCTTTCTGGCTTCATTATTTGCTCTAAATCAGTGTTTTATTCATATTTGAGTTAACCTGAAAGTAGCCATTCACCTGGTTCTGCAGGTCTCAAATGTGTCTTGCTTATGGAGTGGCAATAGCCATGGCTGACTTAAAAAAAACTAGCTGCATGTAATGTCATTGACTTATTGGAATGTTAACAACTCAATAACTAAAAAAAGAATGCTTTTCAGAGCTTGTGGCTGGAAGGTATGTTGATGGTTTGTTTTTTTTTCTCAAGGAGGCTGACTTAGATAGGATACCAAGAAAACATTCTGAAGACCTAAAAATATATGTTAGGCCAAGCTCATATATACATACATGGGGGACTCAGGGAGGTCTGCACTATAAATCAAAGAAATAATAAAGACTGAAAAAAAATCCCTTTTTATTTATTAGTGCAATTACTGTCACATATATCATGTAGCTGCAGAAATCTGCTGCAATACTACTTCCAAAAGAACCAGCCCTTCTGGGTCAAAGCTTAGCTTTCAGATCTTAGCTGTATCATGCAGCGGAGTTTTAACCACTTCAGCCATCTCAGATAAACGTGATACCACTGCAGCAAATATATAAATCACCCCATCCTAATTACACAGCTTTATCACAGTTTTACTGTACATGATGCACTTGCAATTTCCCCTGTAGCAATTTTCACCTACCTTTGTGATTATTACGAATGTGTGTGTAGCCATTAATCTAGGTTGATACTAAAAGGGACGTTGCAGGGAGAAGCAGGATGCCTCCATACAGCAGACCCAAGTCTCATTAGTGTGACAGCATAGAAACAGCATTACTCAAGCCATGTCTGTCTCTTTCCCACTGGCTTCTGTCTCATTTCCTTCTTTTTCATTTTTTTTCCCTAAGCTTTCTCACACATCCTTCCTCCCAAACTTAATCCTCTCTGTCTTCCCCTTCCTCTCATCTCCTCTCTTCCTCAGTCTTTCCCTCTTATTCTTTTGTTCCTCTCATTTTCAACTGATCATCTCAAACGTCTTGTCTCTATAAACTAAAGACAAGAGAGGTGACTGGTGAAACACAGCAATGTGCTGTTTGCAATAATCCAGTCAAGATAAAAATAGTAAAATGTTGGTTTTGTATCTAGACTTATGAACAGTAACTGTTTCATGGTATGGTGAATGCTGTCTTTGTTTTCAGGCTAAACTGCCAAATGCTTCTTTTGGTACTCGCAGCCACACACTGGGTTACAATTCAATTCAGCTTTATTTGTATAGTGCCAAGTCATGACAATGTCATCTCAAGCCCCTTCACAAACAGTTTGGAAAATCAGTTGTCATCAGTCAGTTTTCATATAAGCTAATTGATAACAGTTATGAAACTTGACAATAGTTGCGGATTGTCGAAATGACAAGTCGGTGTATTATTCTGTTAGTGTGTGAGGGGTTCGGACTCAATTTGGCAAATGTGTGAGGTGAACAGGTGAACAGACTGTGTCCGACTGCAGTTGAAGTATTTGAAACGTTGGAATTTTTCTGAGGTGAATCTGGTAGTGTGTGCGGTCTACCAACTCAACTGGAATTCAAACATCACCAACAGCAAATGAGAAAGAGGAGCTGGGAAACGGGAAGTAGGGAACAGCAAAGACAACAGGAGCGTCTATTTCAAAACAACAATGGCTGACAACAAGAGAGGACAGGTGAGGCTAAGTTTGACAAAACAAATGGAAGAAAGACTGATCGACCTATGGCAGGAGTATAAATGTTAAAGCAATGTTTGGTGCAATGCATACCACAATCGGACAGACAGGGAGAATAGCCAAGGCTTTGAATGTACAGGTGAGTGAATATTAGGTAGCTAGAGAAAGAGAGGAAATAGCATAGGTAGGCTTTCTGTCTGTTTGTCTTTCTGTGTGTGTGTGTTTATTGGTGTGACAACACACCAAAACAAAAAGGAAGTTGTATTTAGTAATGCAGTATCACAACATTACTTGTGTGGTAGTGTGTTTGTTCACCAGAGTTTTTTTGAGAGTTTGATGCACTCAGCTGGTCATGTAGTCTGTGATCCTTGATCCGGCCCAGCTTTAAATGTGTTACTGTATACCCAGTATTTAGTTCTAAAAAAAAGGCCTGTCAGTATGTGCTCCTACTGTTTTCTAAAATCAGCAAATACTGTGAAAGTCGTGTCGTGTGTGTCCAGCGTAAATTCAAACCGAATTAAAAATTGATAACCCATCCATCCATTTTCTGAACCGCTTAATCCAATTGGGTCGCGGGTGTGCTGGAGCCCATCCCAGCTGTCAACGGGCGAGAGGTGGGGTACACCCTGGACAGGTCACCAGTCTGTCGCAGGGCCAACATGAAGAGACAGACAAGTACTCACACTCAAACCTAGGGAGAATTTTAAAGTGCCCAATTAACCTCACATGCATGTCTTTGGAAGGTGGGAGGAAGCCGGAGTTCCCAGTGAGAACCCACGCATACACGGGGAGAACATGGGGAGAACACAGGAAGGCCGGAATCCTGACCAACTTGGGACTCGAACCCGCGGCCTTCTCACTGTGAGGCTGCAGTGCTAACCAAAAAGCCCTCAAATTGATAACCCATATTATTATATTGTAGAAGATGAAATAATCTATGTCCTGGGTTCAAATGAATGTGTCAGCAAAATATTTTATCATGAGGGACTTGGAGAGAGGTTATCTGGCAGAAATCCCACCATGAAGTGATTGTTCGAGATGCTTATAGAAACATTTGCATTTTCTTTGTCTTTCTGTGGGAATAAACTTTCATCTTGAGGGCCTGTAAACAAAAAGTCTTTGGAATAAACTCTTCTTCTGGTTATTTTAGAAGACTGTTACCTTTAAGAGATTGGGAGATTGTTGAACTAACTCATTGTTTTGTTTTTTTAGACTATAAACCTACATCAGCATTATGAATGTATGAGTAATGCACATAGTGATGATGCTAGCATTTCACCTGCACAATACATTATTGACCCACTAGGTCATGTTCACACTGAATGTAGAAATTAGAATACACACAATACTAAAAAACATATTTCAGATTACTGATGATGCATGGTGAAGGTCCACATGTTGAATAAATGTGCATTTGGCACATGGCAACTATTTTGGTGTAGACATACTTATGGGTACAGGGGAGTAATATTCCAGTGTTGTTGAAGAGCAGAGTCCTAGCATCTCCAACATGAGGAAACCTTTTGCTCAAGCTTTCTTGGGCCTGTAAGTACAGGAGTTTAGGAAGATGTTTTCATTGCTTTCATTGCAACTAAGTAAATCCCGATGGACCAAACTGACTCTAAATAAAAAAACATGAAGTCTCCAGCAGCTAGCTTGTACACTTTCTAAACATCTGTTTAGCCAAACACTGATTCAAAACTAACACTAGTTTTGAATGGACTAGCACTAAATCATAAAATACATGTTTTTTCTGGAATAAACGGTAAGTGAAACAAAGGAGACAATACTACAAATAAAATTTAGGCCATTTCCATGTGTATGAGGTATAAAGCTTTAAAAGGGGAATAATGGGGCAAATGAATGAAGGATGGCCAGCACAGGGTTTTCCGTTAACTCGTCTTTAATGAGTGAAAACAGGCACAATCTCCCCCACTAGACTCTGGAGGTAACACCAGCAAATTGATTAACTAACACCCTGTCTCTCACCCTGTTAGTACATAGCGAACTAAAGAAAAGGAAACTAATCAACACATCAATCAATGTGAAAATTGCATATGAAGTAAACAGTGTCTGAATAATAGGCTACCTGTAACATCAATGGAAATAATAGTTAGAAAATGAGTACAGTATATCCAAAGGCTGTTCAGTTATCATAAAGTTTTCTTTTTGTCTTACTGCAGTTTTTTATATTTAATAGGGATTGTTTTAACCACAGTTCTGCTTGTCAGAGTTAAGTCAATCAAGGTTTATTGGGTCATATTGGCCCAGTCTTTCTCTTCTTCAGTAATCTTGTTTGAGTTATTTAGCTTTGATCAGGGTGGTGTGTAAACTGAAGCTCTCTGTGCACCTAAAACAATGTTTAAGGGACTCGAATAGGTGCTGAAGCATAGAAAACATTCCATTGCTGCCTATTTTTTCAATGCATGGCTGCTCTAACACATGAGCAGGAAAAGACTTTGCAGAAATCTAAGAGGTTCGTTTGATATGCCTTAGCAAATAACAGAGTGAGTCCCACCAATAGGTGGGTTTCACCTACGTCACCTGGATGACGTGCGCGATGCAGATGGAGGGCAGGAAGTAAAAATGCAGTGCTTGTCAATGGATGTTCCAATACAGGTTAGCGATTATTGTAAGGATTTAGACCCAGAAGCAAAAGGAAATTATACGCAGCTGATAACAAAATATGCTGGACTTGACCCATAGCTCATGAAGATTACAGAGATTTCCTCTGAACCGGAGGATTTACCGAGAATCGAGGCGGTTTATATAGCCTAACGAAC
>JAVQJG010160565.1:0-24049 GCA_036024015.1 Craterocephalus amniculus
CATCTATGCTGATGATACACAGCTTTACATTGCTGTGTCTCCTGATGACCTAGAGCCAGTTAAAACCCTTTTAAACTGTATTTTAGACATAAAGTCATGGATGGCAGAGAACTTCTTACGGCTCAACCAGGACAAGACTGAGGTTTTAATTATCCTGAAGACAAGAGTGAGATATTAGATTTCCCACAGACTGAAGAACTTTAAACCTTCTCTGTGTCTGAGCTAAATTTTATCACACACATTAGAAATGTAACAGAAACCGGATTTTACCATCTTAAAAACATCAGCTTGTGTAACTGTGGGAGAGGACGATTGCAAAAAAGCGTGTGTTTTTATAATGCAGTGTGCAAAGACTTTATTGTACTAAATCTGTTTTTATTATGTAAAGCACTTTATGTTGCCAAAACGCATGAAAAGTGCCTTATAAATAAATTAAGTATAAAGTTTGACGTTTATTCCAGCCATAGAGGACCTGGAGGTTTTTTTGTCCTTTCTGCTCACTCGCTGATCTTTGGCTGCTCCTGATTGGAAATTACCTTCAACTAAAGATCTCTGATTGGTGGAAAGTTGGACACAAAGTGAAATCATCATAATTTCCAGGTAAAAATAAAGGTCTTTTTTTCAGAAATATAGCAATCTAGCCTCCTTTTAGGGCTTCAAAAGCAAAGAGAGGTATAAATCTACTTGATTAAGTGATCGTCTGTCATTGATTGTTAGTCTTCTAAAGTGTGTGTTTATATTATAAAGCCAGACAATTCAATAATTAAAGGAGCTATACACAATATTACATCTGGCTATTTTAGTTGGCGATAGTGGCTAGTTTTAAGCTTTTGTGACGCTCTTTCTCTGCCAATGGGGTTAACTTTCTTAACGTCTCACTCACTAGGGGAACGCTTTTACTAGCTGATCGTAATCTGGACGTCCTGAAGGTTAACCCCATTCGCAGAGAAAGAGCGTCACCCCAAAGCTAAAAACTAGCTGCTTTTATTAACTAAAATAGCCAGATGTAAATCTCTTTTCTTGGCTCTTGTATGTCTGGCTCCTTGGTTTACTCTCTTCCTTCAATAATGTCTTTGGATGTTTCTTTGTTGAATCTGCCGGCATGCATTTAAAAGAGTTTGTTTACATTCGTTTGCTAGCGCGCTAGCTTGCTGCATACGCAAAGAGAAACTCAACAGGCGGCATCCAGATTTAAAAGTTCCCTGCAACACAACTGCAACAGCTTTAGAAATGTCACCTTGCCACCAAACAAGTCCAGGAAGTGGAGATATATGGTTGAAAAGTTACATAGGGGGTTCTCTAATCAAAGTTATTTGTATGACAAATAAGCATCTGTTAAATTTAGGGATGGGACTGAAGATTTTCATTTACCAGTAATTAATATGAGGCTTTGTAAGTCATTCTCAAATAATCATCTTTTATTTTGGATAACAATGGATACTGAAAAAAAAACTTTTTAAATTTTAATTCAAACAATAGAGACATTCATTTTGTAAACTTAAGCACTAGTAATTGTAAGGAAAATGCGTTTAATAATATTTAAATTTAAAAAGGTGGAAAAAGAAAAAATATCCCTCGTCAAAACTGAACAGGCCTAAAGGTGAAGTACTATTTTACTTTAAGTAAGAGCTCCAGTTGTTCATGAAGAATTTCCAACATGTCATAGTAAGAGCTGATCATTGGCCAGAAGCAGTCTGCTCATGGAGCAAAGGTGAACATCTGCTCTGCAGCGGGGACTCATCCTGCAGGAACATGGTTGTTCAGCGCCTCTGGGTGGGCCCAGCTCCTGCAAGTAGCCGTAGATTGAGAAGAGCAAACAATATCTTTCTTCTGGGGTCTGATAACTGGTCAAATCCAGCACCAAACTCACTAAGTCGGAAGGACCACGTTAGCTGAGCTCTGATAAGTGTGTCTGATTGATCAGGGGAAGGAAATCCAGCACTGACAAACTTTCCCTGGTGTTTTGAATTCAAGTGAATAGATGTGTTTTTGTAATGACTAAACTGTAATCAACGTGTTCCACCCCCAGGTAAAAATGTGAGCAGGCTAACAGCTGTTTACAGCAGCTGACCAAACCAGACTTCTTTTTCATAAAAACGCATGTTAGTTCTTTATTCCTGGGTTTGCATCTCAGCATTCAATGATGGGACTGGTGTGTGCTCCTTACGCAATGCATGGTGGGACGGCTTCTCCCTGGGGGCTGCATGGCTCCTTCTCCTCCAGCTCTGGACAGTCTCCTCCTCCACCTGTTGGGAACTGGCTGACTTTTCTGGTGCGACTGCGCTCTCCCATGGGCCCGTTGGGGTCATAGCACTCCTTGGAGCAAGGTGACCATTCGGACCACTCGGTCACGTCACAGTCTCTGGAAACGATGCAGCCCTGGAAGGTCACTGGAAGAGTCTCCTGCGAGCATAAGCTGAAAAAGACAGAAATAAATAGTCTTTAATGAATCAGATGCTGGTTTTACAGCTTAAATCACCAACGTAGTTTTTACTTTTACTTTTCAGTTTACGAAGGAAATACAAGCAGTGAGGCTGCCAGGTTGGCGAAGGTTTGACCCTCCCAGCGAGCCTCAATTCAGCCACTGCTGGGTCATGAGGTGGAAGGTCTGCCCATGTTTGTTACAGTCCCTGGTCATCTGTCATAGAATGTACTGTCGTCAGAGCGATGCCAACAGCTTGTGTGTGATTGGAATCACGCACACACCTCCCCAGCAACAGTCTAGCATTCTCAGCTGTCGTCGCTGATCGCGTGACGAGCACTCCAGCAACGTGTCGGTGGTAAGTTATTCAAACATTTTATTTTGTAGGCTTTACAACTATATTTATGGTGAACTAGTCTCATTTGTATTTTCATTCATATAAAAGTAAAGATACTTTCTTACTAAATGCAGCTAACCTCAGTGGTTTGACGTTGGTGTGCTATGGGACCAGGTTAAATGGATGTTAACGCACATCTAACTGAGGCAAATTGTCCTCAGGGTAAAGCGGGACAACCCACTGTCCCCAGCCTATGTTCCATCCATCTTCGTGTTTGTCTGCACTCCAGAGAAAAGAAGGCAAAAGAGGAAATGTTTCAAAGATGACGTCGGCAACAAAAAAAAAAGAAGAAATGAAAAATATTATAAATTAGTTTTTCAAAAACAACCTGTTCATGCAACAAGTGTAGCAAAAATGTTTGAGTGTAAAAAGGGCAGTCAGTAAGTTTAGATGTTAATCATGTTTTATGTAAAGAAGCAAATGAACAAAAAATCTAATGTTTCTCACAGATGTCAAACAACTTGAGCCTTTACCGTGGCATTAAAGCCAGACACGGAAACAATTTGCTGTGTTGTTGAAATGTTACAGACTTTAATTTCCCTCCGTGGCTTTAATAAACAGAACAATCTTAAAATAACAATATTTTCTCACAGTAATGGTAACATTAATTCCTACATATCAAATAAAACACAGACAGAAACCTAATTATCTGCACTTACCCAGCTTACTTACTCAGCTTTTTTTCTTACTCAGCTTTGACATTAAAAGAAAAACTTTGGGGAACTTTCCACAGCTATAGGTCTGATACCCTTCCTGCCACACTTTTTGATGTAGTTGTAGCTATGTAGTTGTTAATATCAAGGTAAGCTAAATGGGTAGAAATATATCCACCATAAGGCAGTTTTGGAGTGTAGCTAACATATAATTGCTGAACTGGTTTGAAAGTCTTAGGTGTGGAAGATATGGCAAAAATATATCATGATTCTTTATATAATCACAATTTCGATTTTATCAGGATCTTACATGTATGTTTAAGACTGATTTGCAAGTCTCTGGTGCGACCAACCAAATTCTGGGGATCACAAGCTGACATTTTAGGCCATAAAAGCTTCCTGAACAGATTTTAAATAGCTGTAGTTTTGTTACCACGTAGAACAAATAATGACATACTAAAGGCTGATTTATGTTTCCTTTTGTTCGTAAATAGGGAGGTCCGTTTCAAAAGACCTCGTCTGTCCTCCTCAGCATTGATAAACTGTCTACAAACCGCATGCATCCATCCCTCTGTTATGTTGTTTTGGTTGGCCGCCACCAGACGCTTCAGACGCTCGTGGTGGCAGTAAAGCATCGCTATAAAGCTGTGTCTAACCACCCAACACACCCTGAACACCAGCAAACTCTATTTTAAAAGCTTGTGTCATTTCTATAGTTTTTGTCTACAGTTTTATCCTTCCCGTTCTTAAGGCCTTTACTCTCCTCTTCACTGAATTGTTTCTGCTCAATGCTGTCACTATGGTTTCATGTGGTATTACTCCGCCTCCTGGGTCTGGTGACTGATGGTTTTGTCGGTGCATCAGCATACAGTAGAGCTGCAACTTATAGAATATGACCTAAACAATCCTTATTAAACGGGTGTTTCTCAGCCTTGATTTTGATTTGCTGAGCAGCGTTCCATGTCGTGATATATTGAGTGTAACCCATAGACTGTAAAAATAATGGACCAACCCTTAAACCACGTGACCCATAGGATTGCATTGAGCTGAAGTGATGCATATTGGGCGTTTCCTTCCTCCGCCATCTTGGCACAGTCACGAGTCTCGTGACTGCCGGAAAGCCCATAAATGGCCGACAACGAGGCGCAGAGAGGGGGGCTGAGAGCGCGGGGCTGAGAGCGCGGGGAGGGATGATTGACAGCCATTAAACTCCGAGCTACGTGCTAACAAAGCTGACCCACAGCTAACGGGAGCTAACCAGCCAACGGAGGGAGGCGGGTTAAAGATATGAAGCGCTGTTAGCGGCTAAAAACCGCGGTTGTGCTACGCTAGGCCTCGTTTTCCCGGATATCTGGCACCTGTCAATCAAAAGGACACTCCCCTAATTATGAGGAACTTTACGATTAAATAACATCTAAACGGAGGCGCTAGAATTTCTTTCACTCACCCCACAGTAGTCATGAAGGTAAACCTGACATTTTAATCCTAAAATGTTTTTTTGTACCAGGCTGTAAACATGTTTAAATCTGCTGTAAAGTTGCCATTTTAACATGGGGCCCAATGGGAAATTGCTCTGTTTTGCAGCCAGCCCCTAGCGGATGGGGAGGGTACTGCAATTTTTTGCACTTCCGCATGGGTATCACTTTTCCTGGCGGGAGGTTGCCGCTTGGTTCCCACATGTGCTTCAAGGACTCCGGGTGTCAAGTGCGCCCTCATGTGGGCTGGAGAGGAATTACGGGATCAAAAGGATTAATTGCGATAAATTTTAATTTAAATAATTTTCATTTCTTATTGATGATTAACCCTTTAACTTTCACACTAAGAAAAAAGCAAGAGATGTTTTTGTTTTGCATTTTCTCTTTTTTTTTTTTTTTAACAAAAAAACTACAAAGAAATGCTTTTTAACAAATAGTTAAAGTCAAATATAATGATAAAGTAATGACATTTTAAACAGCGATGGGAAAACATACATACCCAAAACAATTGGTGGAGATGATTCAGGCAGGTTAATTTAATAATAAACATTCATGATAATCAGTTGAATATTTGCTCTACCTATTGGTAAAGCAGGAACACAAAGGGTTAATTGGTAATCGATTGTTTGCATCCCTATATTGTAATTAAATGAAAGGATGGTTTATATATTTATATGCGTAGATGTAATGTATCTGAGCTTTTAGACGTCTTTATCTTTGAAAATATACTTTTACTTTTTAAAAATTCCTCCTTTCCTCTTTAACTTTGTGAAAAGTTGGGATATATGGACTAATTCTGACTGAACCCAGTAAAACCAGTCACCTGGTGGAACACTGACCGTACTGGTTCTGCAGGACGACATCATCGACGACGTGGACAGCTTCGTGGCGGCGGCGGAGACGCTGAAAGAAAGAGGAGCCTACAAGATCTTCGTCATGGCGACGCACGGCCTGCTCTCCTCCGAGGCGCCCAGGTTCATCGAGGAGTCGGCCATCGACGAGGTGAGCGCCGCTCGCCCCAAACCTTCCCCCTCCTCCTCCTCCTCCTCCTCATCCTCGCCGTCCTCCCCTCAGGTGGTGGTGACCAACACGATCCCACACGAGCTGCAGAAGCTGCAGTGTCCGAAGATCAAGACGGTGGACATCAGCATGATCCTGTCGGAGGCCATCCGCCGCATCCACAACGGGGAGTCCATGTCCTACCTGTTCCGCAACATCGGCGTGGACGACTGAGCCGCACACACCCCCACACTCCGTCTGTGGTGGCAGCCGCCGCCATGTAAAAGCAAACACGCCATATCTTACTACGTTTGTGGGGACCGTTTTTTGACGTTGAACGGAGGTCGTTGGTGATTTGATCCTCACAAATGTAGTAAAACGAGTCTGTGCACGTAGAAATCAGACTTATAAATATGAGAAACGTTTTCCTGGTCAAACTGACACATTAATGTCTGACTGGAATCTTACTGGATACGAAACTGAACCCTTTCCAGTTTAAACTGGGTGCACATGATGATGACTGGTCTCAAACACCTCAGTCACTCCTGCTTTTATCTCCTTGTTTAGTCTGTTTTTGTGCTGAATGTCTCTTCTCGTGAGATTGTACTGGGAGAGCACCAGTGCCTTCTGCTGGAACCGCCACACGCAGGCCTTCGTTTCATTCATCTCGACACGTTAAAACCCGGTTTGTGAGCATGTTCGGGTCCAAATCTCTGTGTTTTGTTTTTTTGTGTTTAAATGTGGAGGGGGGGCGATATGTTCGGTTGCCCCCCTCCCCACAGCCACATCCCAGTAGCTGCCATCACTGGTTTAGTTTAAACAGGAAGTGTCCCAGTCTGGTTTATGTTGATGTGCCATCATTAGTGCTTCCTCATATCGTGATATCTGGTCATGCCACACACACACACACACACACTCATGCCTTTTCAGGGTCTGGGTTAGAGAAGCTGGGTTCTGATGCTTGTTCCTGAAGGTTCATCCTGAGAACGACGTAGTTCGGCGTAACGCGATTTCCAGGAAAGTCCCGAACTGTGGCAGGAGCTGTTCCTGATGAGCTGACTGAAGCGGGTCTTTGTCACTTTAAAAATGTTTTTGTATTTATTTTCAGCACTTAAGGGAGAATTTCGCTTTTTTTAACTTGTCTGTTTTCATCTTTACTTTCATAAATGTGAGTGATGGAGACAGAAGCGGAGACAGATAGCTCCAGTATTTAGACGGGCAGGCAGCTAGCAGCACAGCTGAGGAGAAGTATTGGGCAACTGCTCCCATGTAAGTTCGCCCTAAAAACGTGCTTTTTTTTCCACACTTGAGTGCTCCGATAGTCTCAACGAGTGTCTGACAACGTACTAGAGAGGATAAAATGAACCAAAGTATCTATATTAGCTGCCGCTTGCTATCTTTTGGTGCCAGTAGTGGAATCTTCCACGGGTGCTTTGACACGAGTTATCCCGCGAGATTTGGACACCGACAACAGGACACAGACACCAAAACAAGGTGATCGCGCTACTACAGATACTTTCGTTCATTTCTCCTCTTTAGTACGTCGTCGGACTGTCTGAGCACTTCAGTGATGGAAAAAAAAGCGCATTTTTAGGGCGAACTTAGACAGGAGCAGTTGCCCGATGCTTATTGCTAGCTGTCTGCCCGGCTAAATACTGGAGCGATCTTGAATGTTCTTTACTCCATCACTCACATGTATGAAAGGAAAGATGAAAACAGACCCCAGGTTAAAAAAAGAGCGAAATTCTGCTTAAATATGAATAAACATGACATGTACAAACTAGGAGACGTCCTGTGGTGTTTGATCGTGTCAGGCTTAATTTTCCTGCAGCGGAGCTGAAACGCGTAATCACACTCCTCTGATCACTTAACATCTGATCAGCCAATCACACCGCAGCTTGAGGAGAAAGGAGATTTACGGCTGTTGGTCTGAGTGTTTACTGGGATTTTCACATACAATCATCTCTAGGGTTTACTGGGGATGGTCTGAAGAAGAGAAAATATCCAGTGAGCAGCAGGTTTCTGGACCAGAAGGTCTCGGTGTCAGAGACTGGGCAGACTGGTTGGAGATGATGGAAAGGCAACAGGAAGTCAAACAACCACTGGCGTTAACCAAAGTTTGCAGAACATCCCTGAGTCCATGAAGTTCATTTGTCTAAATCATCTGACCTCATTGATCTACTGAAGCTCTAAAATCTATATTTAAATATCTTTATATCGACACGTAATCTTTAACCGTGTAAAACACTGATTTACTTTATCTTCCTGTTAAGTCCTAAACAGTAGGACTTTCTCTAACGGCCTTCAGTCAGTGTCCTTAGAATAAAACAAAACTATTTAATAAATCCCACATTTTGATATAAACATATACATCCATGTTTTTCCTACATAAATTAATAAATATTTAGTTAGTAAAAGTGAAGATTTAGAAATCAGGACACCAGAGACACGTAATTTATCATGTGATACTGTGTTTAAACTGTATCATGGAAAAGTATTTATTGAAATTTTTTTTCTAATTTGAATGTCTCACACAGCCAACCATGAGCGCTATAGCAGTGTGTAGCGCCATGGTCGGTTTCATTGCAACGGATTGACCACACCGCGTCCGGGTGTCCCTCCTGTCAGCTAAGAACAGGAAACAGGCTAAATTCACACAGACTCAACAGATTTTCTTGTCCCACTTTGGTCCCCTTAGTCCCAGCATGGCCTGGTTTAAAGGGGAAGTTCGGTATTTTTCAACCTGTACCTATGTTGTAGCATGCTATACGATCATTTACTCACCCAGACAGTTTTGGCACAACTCGAACTACATCAGAAAATATTTCATATCCACACGCGATCGGCATACGTCCATATAATGGGAGCGATCGGGGCAAGAGACGCTCGGCCTCTAAATAAGGCTTTGTCTGCCACAAAACGTCTTCATTTTACCAATGTGTTGTTAGCAAATGCTAGTCGGATCCCTCCGTGAGCTGGATGCAGCTTGTACTTCTGTTGTTTTTATTCCGGGGTCCTTTCAAGCCTTTCGTCCTCATCTGTGACAGAGATTAAGTCACTACCGTGAGCCATGGAACTAGGGCGAATTCCCTCATAGATCACTCCTTACTGTAGGACGGTCCGCTATTTGCTGAGAGAATAGCAACATGGTCCGTGTTTGTGTTTTTCCAAGTTGTAAAAATATAATGTAGCGGACTGTTTTACTGTACGGAGTGAATTCGCCATCTTTTCCATGGCGTATGGTTGTGACGTAATCTCTATCACAGATGAGGACGGAATACTTGAAAGGACCCGGAATAAAAACAAAAACAAAGGAAGTACAAGCTGCATCCAGCTCATGGAGGGATCGGACTAGCATTTGCTAACAACACATTGGTAAAATTAAAGAGTTTTGTGGCCTTAAAGCCTTATTTAGAGGCCGAGCGTCTCTTGCCCCGATCACTGCCATTATATGGATTTATGCTGATCTCGTGTTCACATAAATATTTCCCGATGGAGTTCGAGTTGCACCACAACTGTCTGGGTAAGTAAATGATCGTATTGCATGCTACAACATAGGTACAGGTTGAAAAATACCGAACTTCCCTGTATCACTGCTGACCATGACCTTTCTGAGCCCGGTGGAGCATCTTCTGAAGCTGCTTCCAGCAGGATGATGCTCCATGTCACAAAGCTGCAGGGGCCTCCACAGACACCAGAGCCAAATCAACAAACATTCAAAAGCATTCAAACTTCCAAGAAAACGAATGAGGAAGCATTTAGTCTCTCTTTCATTCAACATGTAAAGTTTTATTAATTAATGCTGACAGACAGGTATCGGTCCAGACAACAAGAACAGAGCCGGGCAGACAGGCGAGTCTGTTTCTGAGCCGCCGTCCAGCCGCAGGACTCCGCTCTCATGTGATCGTCCATCGTGTGAGGAGGTGAAGCCATGAGGGGGCAAAGTTGGAAAACAAAGCAATGAAACCTCACCAAATACCACATCGTTTTTACTCTGAAAACGGCAGATTCTTTCTGCAGACTGGAGCTGTGTGTTTAAAGGGATACTGTGTAACTTTCGGCCATGGGGGTCCTAAACCTAACTTGTGAGTATTAATGTATTAATTCTGGGATTAATGAAGTGTTTGACACACGTCAGCGCTCTGAGGAGGTTGACCTCTTCAGAAACCACACATACAGCTTGGCAAGAGCGGATCCGTCTCATGGATCATGTGACCTGCACTTTGCAGCTAAATAACAACGGGCTGAGCTTCAGGCTACCTTTCCTTTGAAAGTTGGTCAAATCTGAACAAAGTAAGAAGGTGAACACAGAATCTGAGGAGCCAGAAAAAGTTAGACTGGTTAACTATGCAACAAGGTCTTGTGGCCTGTTTGAGGTTACAGGTTTAGCCCCCTACTGGCCAAAAGGTACATAGTGTCCCTTTAAAGACTGGTTGCCAGTGGTTACAGGACAGGTTTCGGAAAGATTTCAGTTTATATTCCCACTCAGACCATTAAGAAATCCGCTCAGTCAACAAGATTTCTAGGTTCTACCTGAGCTCGGTCCGGAGGCACAGAGAGCCGACAAATCTCGTAAGCAACCAGTCCGTTAACTGGTGTGAGGTTTGTTTTCAGGTTAAGGTGGAGCATCTTGTGTTGATGCTACCCTCAGATTGAACCCATGACTCGGGTTTGTGTACCATTATCAAGGCACTAAACCGTGTCGCCGCTCACAGGCCCGAAAACGTCGTAGATGTCTGTCCCGGTGGAAAAGCAGACCCAGCATCGTGGTGAAAGGCACAGACCTTTTTTCACCGAGCATATTTTAATCCGCCTGGCCTGCAATCACCGGGAAACGCTCTGAAAACACCAGTAACCACATTCCTCATTTTATTTCTCCCTTTACACAGGCGTGAGATGAAATGCACAACCGACAGCTCCGATGAGAACACATGTAAAGGCTTCGTAGAGGCAAAAGCAGCAAGTTAACTAATCATTAAAAAGGCAAACTGATCACTAACGTGTCCCCACATTACAAACCTACTTACAGTGACCAGGAGTCGGTTTGGTGATACAACAGCGAGAGTACAGCTCACATCGTTTCAACACTGAGAGGACGCGTAATAAAAATACTCAAGAAATTAAAATAGTCAAAGTGAGTTGCTTTATGGCTGATTTTCATTCCATTTATACAACAAAAAACACTAAAAGAACCTCACGAGGATCCTTGTTCCCATCCAGTACGACGACTACTTAAACACACCGCAAGCTCTTTCCGTTTTTAAAAAACGGTGTTAAATGAAGCTGTTGTGGAGGCTCTCCTGGTCAAACGGGCTCAAAAAAGGGAAATCTGACTATATTCCCCAACAGTTTGATACAATTGATACAAATACACAAACTTCCTGTAGCTTCAGATCATCCTCGGCATGGAAACACTGGAGATTTTTATCGCAGAGCAGTTTATAAGTGCAACATTTAATTTTCATGGAAAAACTATTTGGGATTTAAAAATATAAAAACAATATACTTTCATTCTTTTATAACATCAACAAAGAATCGAAAAAGAAAATCTGACAATCATGGCTGGTTAGAAAACGGCCTAATTAGATTTTTATGTTTGGATCGTTCTGTACTGATGGTACTTCAGTAATGTGACCTAATCAGAGCTCGCCAGCAAGCTGTATTATCCTAACAAACACAAATGAATAAAAACCTGCTGCGGTGACGACTGCAACTGTTTATCGTTTATCCATACGCATAAATAAATCCCCACTGTAACATCAGAGCAGTTAAATATTTATATAAACATACAGACTGCACCACAACAGCAGTGTGACGGAGCCAATTGGTCTCTTCTCAGCAAATCTAAACTTTTCTTTTATCGGAAAATCTGAGAAACTGTTCAAGAATAAAACCTCAATAACACTTTTGTCTTCCAGTTAAAAGGTTTCTTTTTTTGAAAACTGAGAGCAACTTATTGCATTTATCTGAACAACATTAAGTTTTGAACGAACAGCCATGTGGATAAACTTGACACACGCCAGCATAGTCCTGAAAGTAATCTGACATTTAAACAACACTTCTGTGTTTGTTGTACATTAAAAATGTGTAATAATACTGGCACAGGGACCCTCTGTTTTTCTATAACGCGGGAGATGTGGAGTGTGTTTACATACACATGATTTTCTGAGAAAGGTGCACCACCAGTCCTCCAAGCTATCCTGGTACGTTAGCATAGAGCAAGAGGGCCAAAACGGATTCAAATATCAATATACAGACCATCAGTTTGAAAGGGCAAAAGGTTCATTTAGCAGATATTAATCATATCACATTTTATTTGATATTTAATGGCCTAAATTAATAACTTTAAGCCACAAGCTATTCTGTCACAATCTGAAGGCTAACAAGTTTACCCAGTTAACTGTAAGCAGCAAGTTACCCATTACCACTGACGTAAAAAAAAATACATTAAATCTCATTAAATGGGATATTTGAAATAAAGTAAAGGTATTAGAAATAAAATTAAGAGAAGTAAATATGTTTGAAAGCATTTCAGTTTTTTCCCCACCCTAACTTTGCTGTGAAAACCTACAGGCTAAAGAGTGAGCCGCTGTTAGCAGTCAGTTGTTTTCAATAGTAGAGCCTCCTTACAGCTACTATGTTTACAAGATATTAGAAGTTAAATCAAGAGAAGTGAAATAAGTTTGTTTAAAAGTGTTTTCCTCTTTTTCCGAATGGGGCTGTGTGAACCTCCAGGCTAACAAGCTAACCCACTTAGCTAGTTGCAGTTATAACGACTAGCCACTAATTAGTGTACAAGAGACTAAAAACAAATTTAAGAGATGTGAAATAGAGTTGTTTGGAGGGAGTTTTTGCCCTTTTTTTCACCTTTGGGTTGTCTTGACTTGCGAGTTACTGGCTAAGCCTGTGGTTCCCAACCTTGAGTTTGCAAGGCTTCAGACATTCAGAGCCATTTTTTTAAAGTCCACACTTTGTACCTATTTTTTAAAAAAGAAAAAATTAAGTAAGACTACAAGTCCTCATCCGAACTTTGGCTTCATGAAAGGAATGGGATCCGTATTTATGATAAGAATCTCTCTTTTAAAAGCGTAAAACCAGCGGGGTTTCAGCCGGGGTGGGGCAGGGGTCCATGGCTTTTTAGTGGTTGGATGAAAGGGGTCCCCGAGGAAAATAGACTGGGAACCAGTGGGCTGAGCTACAGACAGAAGTCAGTGCTCCCAGTTAGGAGAGGAAAGTAACTCAGATGAGGGAGTCAGGCTCGCACATACCACCAACATGACCGAGAAAAGAGGGAATTTCTCGATTTACAGCAACTTGTAAACTCAAAGCTGAACAGAAACACTACTGCTGTTTTGTTTTGTTTTGCATTTTATAAAACTGTTTAGTTTTTATAACTGTATAATCCTTTAAATCTAGATGTCAGCACCCTTCAATTTTCTTTTTATCTAGAGATTAAATGTCTAAATGTAGAAGCTAACGGAATATTCTGCTTACTAATAAAACCTGAGCTGGTCATTCAAACATGCTCAACTTATCATAATACGTTAGTAAAACCCGAAAGCAGTCCGTCTCTGCACCAGCTTCAGACTATGTTACATGTGGAGAGTGAAAAGCCGGAGGTCGGTGTGCATGTAAACCCACAGATACTGTAGTAAACACCAATATATACCATTTGAAGCTCTAGAAGCACAGAATAGACTATTCACACCCTGTTCGCCATTGATGGAGATAGAAAAGAGATGAAACTGAGCCGTTCCCTCCCCAGCGAGGCCTTATTTCAGATAGGATCCACTACTCTGCTCCAGTTTTAAATAAGCGTAGAAAGTACTGTATATACAAACGTGACGCCTCACCAGTTCACACCTGAAAATGCCGGATTCCTCGCGAAGCGTGAAGACGTAGGCTGGAGAAGTGAAACCATGCGCTGGTTTCTGAGGCTCTCTGCAGTTTCACAGTTTTTATCAGGAATTTGTCGTCTTTGTTTCAGTTTTTATTACTTAACTGTCCGTGAAGTGGTGGCTGCTTCCTTTTCCCAGTCGGGTTGAGGGTTGTTCTTTGTCTGCGCCACGTTGCTAAAAATGAGGCGAGCATCCGTGTGATCGGTACATTAGAACAGAAACCTGGTCCTCTATCTCCTAACCCCCCCTCCCAAAAAATAACAAACACACTGGTCAGGGACCAGTTTAAAAGGAACAATAACTGGTCCTTTATGTTTGCCGTGTTTTATTCTGCATTCATGCCCTCGGTCGCTCTATAAAGCACTTTGTGACGAGCCTGGTTATTAAAAGCGCTTTTTGTAAAGTAAAACTGAATCAGGGATGGAGCCTGGTAAATACTGTCGATGATGATGGGAAACCAGCAGCTGATTGTGGAGTTGATTGCCAAGCTGGTTGACAGGAAGACACACAGGGAGGATTCTGGATCCCAGGATTGGTCCGTTTACTGTTGGAGGACTTAAACTGCTAGCTTTCCTCTTCGTATGCCGCCTTCCTCAGCTCCTCTCTGCTCCTTTCTGCCTGTCCGTGCAGTGGATGGTTGATAGGAATATAATACAGCCCTGGTCGGCGTTCCTCTTCCAGTCGCAGACAGGAGGTGGGAATAGCAGCAGTCTAGGAAGGTGTGGGGGTCTTCAAGGCATCCACTTTGGTCTCCAGGTCTGTAATCTGTGGAAACGACACGATGGGGACGGGGTGCAGAGTGAGTGGGCTGTAAAACACAGCGGCTGAAAACATGAGCATCATGTCATTCATACCGATAACATCGAAACACAACCTGTTAAAATACGTCGTTTACATCATTTAACGCCAGCACAGCTTTCGTACTGAAATGTGATCTTTTTAGGGCCTGCTTTGTCTCTGACGAGCTAGAATCTGGGCTCAGAGTTGAGCTGGGCTTAGTGGGAGGATCATGCAGCAGAAAGTTCATGACGGAGCTCACACAGCACCTCGCTCTCGGTTATGACTGAGAGTTCATCAGTCATGACACCTCCAGCCCTGTGCTTCATTAATGGCACGATGTGCTTCAACTGGTCCAACCAAACACAACAGCTGCTCTCACTGGTCAATCGTCCGTTAAGAAAGAAAGCAAATCAATCAACCAGCATTTACTGATGTCCACATGGCTCAGACGACAGGACTTTAATGTCTTGTTGGTGTCAGAGGAGAATGGGCAGACTGGTTGGAGATGACAGAAAGGCAGCAGAAAGTCCAGTAAGCACTGGTTCCAGTCGATGTCTGCAAGGCATTGTCTCCGAACACACTTTGGGCCACTTAAGGCCCATTTATGCTTGACGCAGATCATGGATACGCAGACGCACGGACAGTTCCGTCTTCTATGTAAAATTTGCCGTATTTGGTGCGTTTTCAGGCTCCTTGCGCATCCGTCATTCGTCGCAGAAGACGGAGTAATACCACCGGATACTGCAGTGGCATAGTGGAGCAGAAACAAACCGGAGAAGACGAAGAAGAGTAATGGGAAGAGGAAAGCCATAGAAGAAGAATGAAGACAGGCACAAAAACATTAGAAGTTGCTCAAGCTTTAGAAATAAGGCTCTGCAAGTGTTCGGGGTGTGTTGGTGGTTAGAAACAACTTTATAGCTGCACAAAAGTGCAGCCAACCGATGTCTGACCCTAACGTTGTACCTCAGATTACCTTTATATCTAACCCTACGGCAGATATGAAGGTCTGCTGGGTTATTCATGTTAGTGGCAGCTGTGCTTTCCTGCTGTTTCCTGCTGTCTGACCCAAACTGTGTGCCTCTAGCTGGGCAGGTGTTATGACACTCGTGGATGGATGACCCACCTTCTCCTGCAGGTTGTCCGTCTCCTCTTTGTGTGTTGCCTCGCTTTCCTCTTGTTCACGACGCTGAGCCGTCTCATTCTTCAAGAACTCAATTTCCCTACAAATGACAGAGATTCAATAATCGTAAAAACAATATTTTAAAAAAACTAAAAACTAGACTCTTTTTTAAGGTTTTATAAAACAAACAACAAAACCATCTGGTCTGGTCATTACTAGGTAGTTAATGCAGAAACAGTCATGATCACAAAGTGAATCTTTCCTGCTTCCACATAAAAATGGGGTTTGATCATCATCAGTGTGAGGTTGCTGCATGTGTGTGTGAGCTTCACAGCAACAGCAGACTTAGCATGTTACATGTTCAAGTTCATGACAATTAGCACAAGACTGAACCAGTACGGTTTGTTTGTTCGGGTTTCAGGAATGAATGGGAAGCTTGTTTCCCGTTTTATTTTGTAGGTTTATGCCCTTGTGTATTCTGTACATGTACTTCCTGTTCTCTGTACACCTGGGGCTCAAATCTGCAGAACGGACATTTTACAGACTGTCCCATGTTGGCGCCTCTAACTGGGCTAATTCAGCATCCAGCTTGCATCCTGTCTCTTCTCTTAGATCTCTCCAGCCAGTAAAAGTCGGTCTGATATTGACTAAAAAATGTCTGTGTGCAGTTAAAGAGTCAAACATTTTATTTTGAAGGTCAGGAAGTAACATAGTACTCCTTTAATAAAGATATTTTTGCTTTGACAGGTGATGACCCTGCTTGGTGAAAGGCTCATGAACTGCTCTGTGTACCAAACTAAACAACGTGACGGATGTGTGTGACAGATAAAACTGGGTCATCATGGAACAAAACAATGATCCCAGACACAAGCGCAGGTCTGCAGCAGCTGGGGAAGTTTTGCTAATTAAACGCTATAATATGAGGCTGCATTTACCTCAGACCCAGAGAAGGCCAGGTGGTTTTTTAAATAAAGGTTTTCATTTGTAAAACTTAGTTACAGTTAGAACCTGTAACTTTTTAAATCTGTCCCTCCCCTCCTTCCTTACTTCTGCTGGTATTCCTTAATCATTCTCTTGGCTTTGCTGTACTTCCTCTCCAGGGTTTGGTACTGAGCCTGCGTTTCCTTCAGGTGCTCGTCCACGGCCTGAAAACACAAACTCAGTGTTACTCGATGAGAAAAGTGCAATAAGACGATGAGAGAAAAGAACTTCTCCTGTTGATGGCCGCTGGCTGCCTCCTGGTTTAGAAAGTCTGTTGTTGAAGAAATTACCTTACACAGGGACTGCGCTTCCATCCAGTAGCCCTCCAGTTTCTCCATCCTCTCTTTGCTGTCTCGGATGTTTTGCTCCAACTGAGCGCGCTCCATCCGCCAACGCAACTTATCCTGCTCTGCATGAGCCAGCTGGAGGCGAAGGGGTCAGTGTGGGAGGAGGTGGGATGTGGGAGGCAGAATCAGCATTTAATCATCACAGAGAACAGCGAGAAGATTCATATCGGGCTCATGCACGTATTCTCCTCTGCAGCACTAACTAGCCGTGGCTGCGATGTAACGTTTGCTCACCTTCCTCTTCAGGAGTTGGATCTCTGCCTGGGTTACAGCATGTTTGATCTGGAGCTGCAGAAACAAGGAAAACAATTGTAAATATTTGGGGTATTGCAGAAGTTAAAAGTGGAAAGTGGATGAACTGTGATGGAAATTAACCTCTTTGTATTTGTGGGCCAGTTTCTCCGGGTCCAGTTCCACAGGGGACAGCATGTCCTGGTTCTCTGCGAGGTCGAAAACCTCGATGGAGTTTGGAAACATCGGGCTCATCTCCTCCTCCTCATCTGTCGCATATTCACCAGTCTGAAAGATAATTTACTCATTTACACAGCTACTCTTCGTTTTACTGTCTATTTCCATGCAGATATAAGATAGAAGCTACCATTATTTAGACATGTTGATGAATAAAATGAAATACAGTTTAGGTGGAGAAAAACTGTACAATTCTAACAGAAAAAAAGAATATTTGATCGTAACTTCTTCATTTAGCTCGATCTGAGCCCTCTGAGAAGCGTTCTGTGTCTGTGTAGATTCAGACCATGTTAATCCGTCGGTGCTCTAGCAGAGAGCGTCTGGTCTTCCAGGAAAAGTACTGCAGACTTACAAAGCTCTTCTTTAACCATCGGCTGATTTTTATTGATTTTCAGCTCAGTTTGTGCATCATGAGGCGTACCTCAACCTTTTCCCTTCCTTAACAATTGGCCTCTTGACAGCCACCCTTCATAGAGACCGTTTCAGATATTAGTCTTTAGTTTTAGGTGGACGATGCTGGGTCATCCCTTGACCTTTTTTTAATTTTTATTGCTCCAATGATTCATAGGTCAGTGAAGTGACTTTAGTAAAAAACAAAACCACTTCTCTCAAAAGGGTCAGATGATGAAGAGACTGAAAAGCAGCATATATCTACAGAAAAATGATGGAAGACCAGAAAGCCTGAAGAACTATTGCTCAAAACCACCTTAAATTCTTTCTCCTTGGAAGCAAAATGTAAAAGAAAAACAAGAAGAGTGGCTTAAAACTTTACCGCAAAACTGTAGATACTATATTTGTTAACGGTTGCAGTATTTTTATCATTTTCATACTTCATACTGTGTAAGGAAATTACCTTCCAATTTAGCGTTGGAAGATAATGGTTCTGTCTGACCATCTGAACAGTCAAAAAGCCCGAGCCTTGTTCTTGTTTGAAATAAACTCTAAATGAATTCTAGTTGTTTCAGTCTTTCCTCCACTTTTTGCAAACTTGAAATAAAGCGATTTTTAGCTGTTTCCTGTCATTGTGCTAAGCTAACACGCTGCTGGTTTTAATGTTAATGTTCATTGTACAATGATACATAAAAAGCTGATAAATTATAGAAACCGAATTATGTCACCGAATGATGTGTGTCATGCTAAATGTTGGAAACAGTCGTGTAAAACAAGAGTTTGGATTTACTAAACTGGAAGCATTATTTTATAAATATTGTGTAAGAAAAGATAGCTTTCACAGCTAGCAACTGATTAGCTTTGCTCAGCATAAGATGTCAAAGAGGATGGAAAAGCTAGCATTGTTCTTTCTGACAGCAAAACCTTTTTTGTGTGTGTAAATGGAAAATAATCTTGTTTTAGCAGCCTCTTGAGTGTTTATTTTACTTGGTTGCCTGTAAATAAAGGTATTTGTATCCCTGTTTCATATCTTTTTGCTAAGCCCAGCTAACAATCTGCCACTGTTTGCTTTATATGAGACATAAACAGCCAGTAAATGATAGCAAACAATCAGAATCATCTCACTCTGTATTATGCAGGATCATTTAATTCGTGGTATGAGTCATGCTAAGTTTAAGAGACAGTTTTGTAAGTGTGGTGTAAAACGAGAGGCAGGAAGAGTTAAAGCCCTGGAACTAGATGCAGCCACAATGTTTGTCTGTGATTACACGGCTCCACATGATCGATAACAACCTGCAGATCATTTATCTTCCTTTTCATATCCCTGTTATCACCATGTTAGACCCTCAGCTTTGCTTCTGCCTTTATACTCTGGCAGAAAGGACAGTTTGATATGAAAGTATATTTATTATTGTTGTTAGGTTGCATCAAACCAAAGCTTCATTTTGATCTTTCGCCAGTCAAGGATCAAAATCTGATCAAAGTCAGAGTAAACGAGCTCAACGGTCCAACATGTGTGAAGATAGTATTTCAGAGACAGAACAGGGACACGTGCAGCTTTGGGATCCTCGCTGGCTGCTTTAGCCGCAAGCAATTAAATCATTCAATCATCACTTTAATTAAATGAAACTATCCTATTTACTGTCTAGGCAACGATTAATTATTGAGAGAATCATTTTAGTCCATTTTGATGGAAAAAGGAGCACGCCACCAAAATAACTGCTGACATTTTCAGCCATTAATTGTCTCTTCTACTCACACCACATTAGAAATTTAGAGATTTACTTCCTTTCTCTGGCCACAAGGTGGAGCAGCTGCACCAGGTTTGAAAGGACAGCCTTATGGTTGCACACAGACGACATTTTGTCTCACACACACACACAAGAAGACACACAAAGACACTTCTGATTTCCTGTGGTGAACGCAAGCTGCCAAAACCACATCATGAAAATGCTCTTACTTATGAAAAGGTGGCCCGAATGAAGTTTGTAACAACAGAACCTAAAGATTTAGTTGGACCGGACTTATGGGGTCTTTTTTAAATTTGGAATAAAACACAACACTTTGTGTGTGCATATGTGTGTGTTTGTGTGTGAGAGCATGTACCTCCTCATCCTCGTCCATGTACTGCTTGTATCTCTGCTCCATCATCTCTCGCTGCCATCTCTCCTGCTCCAGAGTCTGCTGGATCAGCTGAGCCACTTCGCTCTGCTCCCCCGGCCTCTCCCGGCCAATCACAAACCTAGAAAGTCCAAGTCGAAGCAGAAATCGTGCCGCGCGCCGATGTGAGACACGGTTAACACATGCGAGCTAACTGGCGTGGGATAAGGCGGGCTTGCTGGTGGCCGTTTGAGTGTGAGACACACCTGACGGTGCCCGAGGTGTTGCGGAGCACGGAGGCAGCGAAACTCTGAGTTACGCCGACCAGGCTGGTCCCGTCCACCTCCACGATTAAATCATTCACCTGGATCCTGGAAACAGACAAACAAATCCCTGTATGCAAAGCTGTTACCCACCAAACCCGGAACGTAGAGGATCCACAGATCATTTACATGGATACTGGCCACCTGACTTAACCTCAGACTGTAGAGGGATGAAATGAATCCATCTCTGCCAATGCTTCGGCTCAGTAATCAATGGTCTACTCGCTTTGATCCAAACGTCCAGTAGTCCAGAGTCGGTGGATCTGCCTGATTTTATTTATTTATTTTTCTACAGGCCACTGTTTAGATTCCAGCCTAATATTCACACTCTTCCCTCGTTTTTCCGTTTTTTTTTTTTACTAATTGTGTGAAAAGCAGAGTCGGCTATTTACGTTGGTTCTTGTGAACTGAAATGAGTGAAAGTGATTACTTGCATGCAATACGGTCTCATATTGAACCCTGGATCTGGAGTCAAATCAAACTGGAACTGTACCATGGAAGAACTGGACTACTTTCAAACTGCAGGTCTCAGCGGTTTTTGCTGAGATGCAGGTTTTTTTTGTGTGAATGTTCATGTTATAATGAAATACTGCGACCATCAGACTCCAGCAGGAACACAACCGTCTGCCCACAAGAGAACAGAATCGTGAAATAAAACTGCTTCGTCCAACGTTTACATTCGAGCTTCGGATTTTGTGCTGTTCAGACTTTCATCTTGTTTTTTTTAAACAGATATGGGTCACATATGTGCAAAAGTCTCTGGGCTACTTTCACCTGCAGAGCGAACGCAGCCGTCAGTGAATCGTTGCATCGTATAAATAAAACCTCCACTGGTCCAGGACTAAGACCACGGCATGACGACAAGCACTGGATCCCAAAAGGAAAACTAAGTTAGAGGTTTAAGCGAATGGGGCCCAGGAGAGGAGCTCTCAGCCAATCAGCTTCTTAGACCAGACAGCTGAACCAGGAAGTGAATCTCTTCATGCTACCCTGTCCTTGGGGTTGTGGGTGTTTTGTTTGTGTTTGCGCCGTAGAGCTAAACCCGTCTGAAACGGGCGGAGGTTTGTGTCATTGCTGTAAATCACTGCGTTGTCATGGCAGCCGGTCGCTCTGTGTGTGTTTCACACAGAAGCTAAATGAGGAAGTTTGCTTCACTCTCATTCATTTCTGTACAAGTTTCCCTGAGGAGATGCTGCGTATCTATTTGTGTCTTTGTTTTTCTTGCCACTAAACTGAAACCATTTCAGTGGAAACGGTCGGGCGGAAGTGAAATATTCCTTTTAACTTCAGAGGAATTTTTCAACCGAATCGCCCTGAAACCGGAGCGTCTCAAAGGAAAACAGATCGTTTCAGACTGAAGTGGATTTTCTCTGAGATTCTTCCAGGTCTGGTGGTAAGGCTGATAGCGGGCCAGTCCCAGCGCGTCTCGGGGACGAGTACAGACAGGTGGACGGGTTACCTGCCGTCTCTCTGGGCGGCTCCACCCTCAGTCACCGTCTTCACAAAGATTCCCAGTTTCTCCAGGCCCATGTCAGCTCCCGCTCCCATTCCGATGATGCTGATTCCCAGGCCGTCGCTGTCTGAGGGACACACACACACACACACACACACACACACACAGTCACCGCTCACTTCTTATTCGTTCTGCCGTTTAATGCGGCTCCACATTAGTTGCTTTTGTTGTGAGAGCAGCCGTCACGCATGGTTGCTGGTTCAAATCCATTGCCTCCAGAATTACTAGCAGCTAATTAGGCTAATCCGCGCTAAGTTTAATCCCATAAGGAGATAATGGAGCTGCAGGCAGACAGACGGTGGACGTCCTCTCGCAGAAACCCTGTCAGCTAAAGTGTGTGAGGGCGTGCCGTTACGTAAGAGACTTGACTGAGTGACTCTTTGCGTCTGCGGGGCGGCGAGCGAACCTTTCTCCAGCTCCACGGGGAACAGCTCCAGCTTCTCCACCCTCTTCTCTAGCTCGTACTCGGCCGACGCCGCCATGGGGTCCACGTCATCGTTGCGCCGGTCGTAGTCTTCGTTGCAGTAGGTGGTGAAAACCTGCGCATACGCACGGGGAGGGTTAAAGGTCAAAATGAAGATGCCGTCAGAATAAAATCAGCAACTTTAAATACAAATTTTCCCTCAAATCTTTATTTTTTATAAATCTGGTCATTTCTTTATAACGGGACTGCACCCTCTGCTCTGTAACACCCCTCCCCCAACTCATAAAAGGTCAGCAGCATCTGTCTCCCCGGTGACCATCGCTGTGATCACATGGTCTCATCGCCATGGCAACGACTGGCTTGCCCACTGTGATTTTGGCACCGGCACCAGAGTGCTGCCGTCTCTCCGTCCCTGTCTGGTACGTATGCTAATATATGTATCTGTGTGTGAGAGACGGAGCCGGAGGCCTTCATGTGTGGGTGGTGCTTCTTACAGTATTATTTACATTCCTGAGTGTAGAAGACACGCACGCACACACACACACACACACACACACACACACGCACACACACAGAAACAAACAGGGTCATAGGGCAGGATTGTTAGACTGTTTCCTGTTGTCACATTTCCTTCCTGTTAAGTAACTGTAATGTGTGTGCAACCTCTAATGTTCCCTGCAGACATTCAGATCGTGTCACTACAACAAAGTCAACACAAACTAACAACAATCCCAGTGAAACAACAAAAAATGCAAAGTTTCGCTTCACAAACTATCATCAGCATGGAAGTTTCCAGCAGGAAATGTTAGCTGAAGATGCTGCATGCTAACACGAAAAATGCCTCAGGGTAAGAACAGAGAGTTGTGAGGAGAAAGGCGCTGACAGAAATAAAAACCTTTTGGGAAAGTGTTATTCGATCCATCGCGATCCTGTTTTGTGGCTTTTGGATTCTTATACTGAGGCAGTTTCATCCAAAGTTCATAAATAATTCCAGCATCTGGATGCGTGAGCTGGACGGATGCAGACTGGGGACATTCCTGGGAGAAAAGGCTGCATATCATAAATGAAATTCCCAACGTTCCACAATTCGTTGGGAATTTCGCTTGATGTGAAAACTTCATTCAAAAGGACGATCTTTTATCTAAGTGTGTGATGGAGCGCAGGAAAAAAATGTAGACTGGATTGTTTTGTTTTATATTTAGCGATTCGACATAAACGGCAGTGATTGTGTTCAAACAGCCTGTGATATCGTCTCATGATTATTTTTGTATCCTGATATAAAATCAGCAAACATACATTTTTATCTAATAAATCAATATAATGATCAGGTTTCTGATTTAATCACTTATAAGCATAAATTGCTTTTGGATACAAATATCTGCTCATGGCATCACACTCGCTCTCTTACTGCTTCATTTGTTTATCCTGCTGTGCTTTTTTATTATGAATCATTTATTGATCCCTGTATAGAATAAATCAACAGCAAGCAAAATAGATCGACTTCAGCTGCTTGTTGCTAAATGAAATGGGTTTGTTTGTTTTAATGCAAGGCAAGTTCATTTGTACACACATTTCCTGTTCAAGACAATTCAAAGTGTTTTAAACATTTAAGCTCCATTGCCCCCCGTGCGGAGGGCAATACAGAATTTCTGCAGCAAAGACATCCAACGCAGTGCTAATCATGCAGAAATATAGTCATATGGCACACAAAATTAAACAGGAGAACCTCTGCTACAAGACCATATCAGTCATTTTTGAC
>JAVQJG010160573.1:0-12804 GCA_036024015.1 Craterocephalus amniculus
GGACCGGGCGGGGGTGTAGGGGTGCAGCAGCTCAGAGAGGTACGGAGGGGGCCTGACCGTGCAAGCATTTAAAAACGAATAAAAGAACTTTAAAATGAACCCTAAAATATACTGGGAGCCAATGGAGAGAAGCCAGGAGAGGAGAGACGTGTTCCCTCCTCCCTGCTCCGGTTAAAAGACGTGCTGCTGTGTTCTGGACCAGCTGGAGACGAGACAATGAAGATTATCAACATTATGCTGCAAGTAGAGTCCAGGCATTCATTTAATCCAAACTCTAGAATGAATTAGACATACTGTAATTTGCTGCCAGCAACACATTAAAAAAAGTTAAAGAACCATGTCTTTAGATGTGTAAATAGCATTTTTGTTGAAAGATTACTCTTCAGTTGAGAGCCGAGCTGCTGATGTTGATTTACTAAATATTTTCTCTTTAATGCCTGGTTTAAAATTCCAGCTGTTGCAGATTTACAATAGCTGGCAGATTTTTGTAACAGTTGCAGATTTCTGTAGGATCTGATGTATTTAATCCTGCAGCCAGTTTAGTCCCACATCTTACACCATAGACTCTTGCTGTTCTAATAAATCCAGAATCTAGATGAACCTTTTCCTGTTGAAATAATAAGATCTTCTCCAAAAAATGTTTGCATTGCAGCATCACAGATGGAACAAGCCTCTGATGTTATTAGATACTTCACCGTGGTCACACAATACACTTTTTCTGTTTGAGAGAATTTTAATGTGTGATACTACCTCCTTGAAAACTCTGTCCTACGAAACAAGTTATTTGTTTTTTCAATTTTTACTGAACAAGTTAAAAAGCTGGTGTCTTCCTGTTTGCAGTCTGGACTTTATGGAGGGAGACAGACATAAAAATAAAGACATAATATAAAGACATGATAAAGATTAATCAATACATTGCAATATTTCCACACCCCATTCAATTCGGCGAATGCTCTGAATCGATGGGGTGGTGCTGTGTTATTCAGGTTGTATGGATGGAGGCCACATTAGTGAAAACAACAACAAAATGGTAACCGAAACAAGCAGCAACAAAAAGCCACACCTTCAACTTTTAAATCTGATCTTTGGGGTCACTTGGATTCTCATGGAAACAGAGAAAAATTAGGTATTTATCAGCATTTCCAGGCAGAATTAAAGTGACATGACAAGACTGCACAGCCATTTACACTGACGGTTGGTTTGCAAAATGAAATAGAATTGAAATGAAGCAAACGCAACCCAAAGAATCAAACTGAATTGCATGGTGAAGTTCTTAACAACACCCTGCCCTTGAGACTGATATTTTGGTCTTTAAGGAACTCTACTTTCTTTCTGCTTTGTTCTGAATGGTGAGGAGGACACTCTAAACAAAAGGAATTTGGTTGCAGTTTGTGCACCACACCAGTTGCTGAGTAGTGACTTTATTTTCTCTTCTGCACTCCCTCAAGTAAAACTTGCTGATGGAATTAGGATATCCAGGTTTTCAAGTCTGTGCAATGGAAGAAATATTCTGAATAGGACTTCTGTTTGTTGGATTTTGAAAGTGTGGGCGATTCCTGTGTTACAGAAGTAACTACTGCTCCATCTAGTGGGCAAAAGTGAAACTGCACTTGGTGGATTGCTTTTCAAAAGCCATCATTAACTGAAATGTGGGGTAATAAAAGTCATGGGATTAATCTTTAAATTGACTGGAGCTGGAATATGTGGAGTAACAGCGAACACTGTCCCTAACAGCTGCAAAGAGCTTTTTATTTAGTTCCTGCATGAATTAATGTGTTTTCAGTTTAGAAGAATACATGGTAGGAGTTTTTGGACCCTTCTTTCTTGAATACCTCCCCTTGTTAATCTGCCATTGCTTCATTTTGATTTAGTTTTTGTGATCTTTTAGATACTGAATACATTTTTTTTGGAAGGAACAAGTCTCCTATGTTCTTAGGACGGGCATTTCAAGCAAAGATATTATGAATGTCAAGGATTTCCAAGTCTGGTCCTTGAGGGCCGGTGCCATGCAGGTATAGGATGCTTCGCTGCAGTACACCGGCTTTACATGAATGGGCTGTCAGCAGACTTAACAAGCTGCTTGAGATCAATCTGGTTTGAGTCAGGTGTTTTGCAGCAGGCATCGCTGTGTCCTAATGTGTCCTATGCCCTAACCCCTCGTTCACTTCATAGTATGTTGGTCCGAATGAAATCCAAACACTGATAAAAAAATATATCTTACATATTGATTTATTCTTTCGTTGTTCAGATCTTGTCACATAAATTGAGGTTCCAACAGTTTATTCCGACCTGCTCTGATGTTGGTGACACTCGTTAGCTGTAGCAGCATCTTCCATCAGTGAAGTGGTGCCACTCTTAAACTTTAGTGTCTTCTGACACAAAACAAACTAATAATCACATAAATAAGAAGACAATGACAGATAAGAAGAGGACAGGTGAGGAGAATGCCGCTTGTTACGTTAGCAAAATGTCGTGTTAGCTCCTGCTGCAATGCATTGTGCTCTATATTGACCCATCTGTGACCATCAATGTTCACTACTTCTCAAGATGCATTGTGGGTAACTTTTAGTGTCTTACTTTTTTCCTTCTGGACATTCAGACAACCCAACAGAATGGCCTGACCCCTATATATCTGGATGCAGAACAACTCACGGTCAAACAAAACCGCACCTCAGCCATTTGGAAGATAGAAGAGACATAACACTACAAACACAGGAACTTTGCAGGACATGCTGGATATGTGTTACAAGCACCGAGCCACACGGTTAATCTCCACTGCCACTGAGACAACCAGGACAGGCTGCGGATGAATCCAGCATGTTTTGTATGCTGCAGTGCGGCCATAACTGGAAGTCCTACTTACCTCATATCTGCCAACAACAGCAGCATGTATATGCGACGGTGGTCTGCAGTTACTGATAAGACAAACTTATCTTTGAATCTCAAAGTTATTCAGATTTTTTAAGATTAGTTTGCAATCAGAGCATTAATGTAAACTATGAGTCATCTGAAATGTACTTACTATGTAGTAAATGTAGTGCACTCTGCTGCCAAAACACTTGATACTGGAGGTCACCGCTAGGGGCAGAACAATGTACTGCCTTGTGCAGATGTAATGATCCCACTTCCCACTCCTCTGACCTCGTCCTAATGCTCTAGTTTGCAGGAGCACCTCTAGTGTTCAAGTCCATATTTCATTTCACACATGTGATACGTTACTTTGAGCGACCAACATGCCAAACAAACCCCCAGGAATTAGAAATGTGCATGGACGAAATGTAGGCGGGCATGCATTGCTAACAGCAAGTAAATCCCAGCCCTTACCATTTACACCAGGACAGTCCAGGGGACATGCTTTGATGGGGCGGAAAACTTTGCACCTTTCTTTGGTTTTGTTCGCTTTCACACTGATCTTAAGTCAAGCAGGCCAAACTGCAGTTGCAACAAATAAATTTCCTGAATTGACTGCTGATCAACAAGAAAGAGCTAGAAAATCTGTCTCATTGATTGGCCAGGACTGAAATTGACTCATTAAGGGTTTCTTGTCAGCTGCTGCACCACCACAAATTAAATCCACAGTATGCACATAAAAATCTTTTTGCAGCCCAGCTATCTGATGGACAGAAGCTTATGCTCCATCAGGTCTATAGGGTTAAAAAACGGAGGGACGTTAACCTGTTCTTGGGCACTGTTACGACCCAGCTCAGCTAGGTATAAGGTCGGTATCAAAAGGAGATCTGGCGACGATGTAGTAGAAGGAATATGGTATTTATTGCTGACAAAGGGTGTAGATGGCACACTCTAGTGGTATAAACCACGGAGTTGGGGTTTGAAAGCTGCCTCAAAACAAAGAAAGCAATAATTAAACAATTATCTACACAAAACAAAAACAAAACAAAACACAGGGTGGCCAGCCCTCCAGGTATTACAACCAAGAAAAAAGAAAAAGGCCTCAATTACCAAAAGGAGCAGCAGCAATACTAAAAGTAAATAAGACTACAGCAAACAAACAAAATACACTCTTTATACATAAAATGATTACTATTTACAACAATATACAAACACCTCAAATCCTCTAATCTAACCCAACTCAAATTGCAAACTATTTAACTACAAAACTAAAAACCAAGTAGTTGTAACACCACTGGAAAAAACGAAACTAATCTAACCCAACACCCAAAACTAAACTAAGGAACGCTACTAAATCTAATCTATCAAAAGCACCGATCTACCAAAGCCACAAAGTCCAAATCTCAAGTCCAACAAGCTGAGGGCAGACTGTCTGTATCCAAACAGTTGCCACTTTGTGAATGGAGGTCCCAGTCTTTTATCTCAGCGGATCTAGGTGTATCCTGTTGGCCTGATGTGGAGTTGACCAATCACGGGGGGGGTGGGGGTGTGCGAACCAACCTCAGTGGTTGGCGCAGGTGGATTTTGCATGTGTAATTGAAAATTGAATTGTAAAAGCACGCAGACGTAACAGGCACTCACTGAATACTAAGAAACTTAAAATTGTTTATTTTTCTCTAAAATAATGGTCCTACAGTAGGAAGTACTAAATGCTTCTTCTCATTTTATGTTGACAGCCAATCTAAATAAAGTATTTGGAAAGAAGCTTATCTTTGATGATTGGTGAGAACTCCATATTTTTCTATGATTTCATGAAAGAGCACAAGGAGGCATTTTGTATGTCCTATGAAGTGATCAAAAATGATATTTTGCCCAATAATGGGTCAATGGTTATTCTTTCTTTTCGTCTTTCAAACTTATTCTGCTTTCACTTCTACACAGTGTTCATGGATTGCTCTGAATCATGAGAAAGTCTTGTATGCAGTGAGTGTATCAGTGTATGCATCTTCTTTTCAGTTTGGGGGTTATGCTTCAGTTCACATTTATAGTGGAAAGAGGAAGGAAGGAAGGTTTCAGCAGTTTGAGCAGTTTATCCAACCATCAGCTTCCACCCAAAAACCACGCCCCTTGTCTTTTTGATGAAGCAATAATAACACGACTTCTTTGCATCTGCCCCTCATGCTGATATAACAGGTCAGAGGTTTCACAGCTATGAGCTTCACGGCAGCAGTAAGCGGATTTATTATCTTCCCCCTCTGTGCAGCAGGTACTGTTTCTCCATATTTGCAACCTCCAAGGTGTAGAGGGTTTATTTAAGTCTGCTAATGCAACCGAATATGTAGTGCAATGTATCAACACAACATGTTTGGTACTTTCCTTTATTTAGAGGAAAACCACAAGAGTATAGTTTTTGTTTCGTGCAGCATATTAAGTAAAGAACGACACTGTTAATGTTAAAGATGCTTCAGTCATCAACACTTTGGCTCACTTACTGTTCAAGTACTTTGTATTTGGAACTATGAACAGGTACACTCTTACCAAGACAAGAGCAACAGAATCTGATACCATTATTGAGCCTTTTATGGGTTCGAACACAACTTGTGTTTCTGTCCCACAACTCTGTTACTGTTGTTTCGATGTGAGTTTATCCAGTTTATACAAATATTTTGTTTTACAGATGTTTAGTTAAACCAGCATAAATGAAAGACTGACCTTTATTCATCATATATGATTTATTTCTTTTTCATCAATTAACAGCTCTACAGAGGTAGTAGAGATGGTGAATTCATCATGATGAATAAGTGTAAAAAAATCGATGTCATTACTGCAAAAATGCTTGATTATAGCCTTTTCGTGTTTTAACAGTCATTAATTCAATATCTGTACTGCTTAAACCAATTCAGGGTCACAGGGAGCTGGAACCGACCTCAGCTACTAGCAGGCAAGAGGCAGGGCCCTGGCCCTCCAACAGGTTGCCAGTCCATCACAGTGTTTCAGTATGAAAAGATTATTTAAATTCTTCAGTATATGATTACATAGTTAAGTCTTTTCCATCACAAAGACTGATCAGATAAAATTAAAATCATATGGCTTCATTATGGATTAAGGTACAACTCAGACTCCAAAAATGTTCACAATTGTAAATAAATGTACATTTGTTTATTTACATTTCTCATCTTCCCATATTTTATTCCCAGTGGAACATAAACATATCAGATGTTGGAAATTATGTATTGTACTATTTCATGGAACATGTTAGCTCAAGCAAGCCCGCTGTCATCTAAGCCAGGCACACTTCAACACATCCTGCTGCTCCAAGGCACTCGGTGAAGGCTCTATTGCTGGAGACATGACATGAAAGCAGAAACTCACATCTCCCTGACTTTTCTGAGAAACAATACCATCTTGGTCTCTGAGGTCTCAAGACAACTTGTTTTATTCAAACTTACAGCACCTTGGTAGGGGCAAGAAGAAGAAGCCCAAGACAGGAACAGGGCAAAGACCGGCCGTATGCCGGTGCAGATGGGCTGCAGGGGGTTTGCCAGCTATACTCTCATCAGAACCTATTTAACCCTGGGCCTCACAAGTCTGGGAAGGAGAAGTGTCATTCATAACAATGCTGAGGAAGTAGAGAAGGCATCGATGGTTGTAGCTACGAAGGGGAGACCAGTATGACCAGTAGCAGTATGACTTGGACTTGGCCAAGTCACCTGGCGGAGGGTGTTTGTTGCAAGACCTGAAACACCTGTAGATGCCAGATAGAAAACTGAAGATGTGTGAAAACGCAGAAGATGTATGAAAATCAGATAGCAGCAACACACCAACATCTGGATTTCTGTTCCTCAGTTATTATCTTCAGCAGTTTCCTTGCTGTATGCATTCCTATCAATCTTTCTCACTGCTGTGTGATAAACCGGAAATAACGGTGAAGCTTGTTTTGACCCGAACATCTTTTACACTAAAGGACAAAAACATGCAGGGATCTGGTGCTGTTAAAGTTCCTGAAACTGCGAATGCAGGGTGATAGTTTTCTGTCTCACACTTGAGTGTGAACGAAGAATTAAAAAAAACAAAAATCAGCTTTCCTGCTTTTTTTTCACTGGTGCATCCGTGACTGTAATGTGGTTTGTGATGTGCTCTGTGTTGCAGTGGTGCAGAGTCAGGAAGACTGGGGGGTGACCTACGCCTCTACTGAGATCTGTGGTGTAAAGGGATTAGCAGTTGAAATACGCTGCACATACAGACACTCGAGCAGAGAAAGGGACCTTAATATCACTGTTAAAGAAACATCTTGGTTGGTTGACAGAGGTAATGAACCGGTGGATCTCCTGTCAGAGGCAGAGTATGCTGGTCGCGTTCAGCATCGCTGCAATGAGCATGACTGCACTCTGACCATCTCAGATCTGAGAGAGAGCGACTCAGCTGAATACAAGTTCAGGTTCACTACAAACCAAACAGTTGGAAGCTTCACGGGTTCTCCTGGGGTCACTTTAACTGTCTCAGGTAGGTGCTCAACATTCTGTTGGTATTTCTCAAATTGTTTACATCATGAAACTTATCTTTGCTACATATATGTTCCTTTCTCACAGACCGGGATCCCAAAGTGGAGATTACCCAAATATCTTTTAACAGCAAACCCGAGCTGCGGTGTAGGACCAAATGCTTTCTACCTAGTCCAACATACGTTTGGTACAAAAATGGAAAGAAAATGAGAGAAGGGAAGTCTGTTTATTCCCCCAATGTTTGGAATAAAGAAAGCGTGTCCTGTGCTGTAAAAGGACATGAAGATTTCCCCTCTGCTCCAGTCTGTGAGTTCACTCCATGATCCTCCAACACCCTTCCATCTATTCTTTCAACGTGTTGTTTTTTGTCCTCCTCAGTTGAAGTACAGCCTCAAGAAAGCAAATCTACAACAATAAATTACTACAATAAAAAATTTTTACACCATTAATTAAAAATATTTCATCTTTCAGGCGTAAAGAGACAACCATGTGACAAAGTTACCTATGAAAAAAGAAGAATCTGTGCAGTGAAAGGCTCATCAGTGGATATTTCCTGCTCTTACAGTCAAAAATCTGTCAAATCAAAACTCTGGTTCAGTCCCGCACGCAGCCACCGGTGGCCGACATATTCCCAACCTGAGGATCTTAAATCGGACCCTCACTACTCAGGCCGTGTTCTTTACTCTGATGGAAAAGGACAATCCACTCTGACAATCTCTAACCTGACAGAGAGCGATTCGGCTGAATATCGCTTGTTATTAAAATCATCAGGGCTTGCATGGGGAATAGATGAACATGGTACAACTCTGATAGTCACAGGTAATAAATACACCCCACACGCTCTAAAACAGTCAGCCTCACTGAATTTTTATAGATGATTATGTTTCGTCTTGTAGCTCTGCAGGTGCAGGTGACCAGGATATTTGCCGCTGAGAACATCGTCCTCGCACAGCTGAAGTGTCACAGCAGATGCAGTGTTGTCGACCGCCATGCCTTCATCTGGTTCAAGAACGGACAGAAAATTAGCGAAGACACAAACTCTTACAAGGACGTAATTTATCCTGAAGACAAAATCTCGTGTGCTGTAAAACAACACGACCACAGAGCTCATGTAGTGTGTAAGTTTCCCCACAACCACCAGCCCTATCTGATGCAAACAGCAGGTAGTTCAGCTTCTGTCTAACAAAAAGCTTTCAGGTTTCTGGGCTGCTCTTCTTTTATATTTGATGCTGTGACCAATGGCTTTCACAAGACAATTATCCATGAAAGCATGGAAAACTGAGATAGTCTTTATCTTTAACAAAAGATAAAAGGTAAATTATCAGGATGCATTGCACTACGTACGTACTCTGAAATAAATCAAATCCTGGACTTGGACTTGTAAATGTTGACAATGATGATTTTTAAATATTAAAGTGCATGTAGATATCAGATTATCATGTTAATCTGATTACTCCTAGATATCTGATTAAGACTCTTTGTTGTTCTGAAGCTGAGAAGCCCCATCTTTTTACCAGCCTAGAGCATAACATGACGTTTTTGTTTTATGTCACCCCTAGCAACCGGATATCAATACAATGACTGTTTTAAAAACGTAGCATAGGGGATTCAGCAAAGAGATGCAAGATAACATCATTAGAGGAAGATAAGAGAAGAAAGGGACAGAGCAGGAGACAAGACAACAGTCAACATCAGTCAAAATGTCACTGACTAGATAGAGAACAGAGAAGACACAGGAAGATGCCAAAGATGATTCTGGATCAGTTGTCAGTAGGGAGCACAAGTATTAGTCCAGTTTAAAATAAGCGTTTTCTGAGCCAACTTATAAAAATGAAGATAATTCTGGGTAAGTTGTCATTGCACCAATGTTATAAAATGTGCCAAAATTCAGCTGCTTTAAAATATCCCAGAATTCATTGAAAGTGTAGAGCCAAATCAGGCATCTTTAAACTGAGTCTTACACAGATCTTTGTATTTAAAAGTTTTTAAAAGATTTTTCTAGAATCCTTGAGAACAGTTTTGGTGTCTTAAGTATATTTGCAGTTGTGTCTGCCTCATCTTTCTATACTTCAATGGTGGTGGTGTGGCAGCAGCTGACTGTTTCCAGGTAAGTAGTATGTGATTCCATACAGTATGGTACAATACTAATATTTAAAATCTCTGGAGATTTTGCAGATCTGCAGATTTTCTGATCTACAGAGAGGTGTAGTGGTTAGCACTGGGCTGTGCAATATGTCAAGATTTTCAAATATCCGGATATTTTCACACACAATGTACATTGAGGGAATATCTTTTAAACAGATGGTTTGTTATGAGTCTTAATGCTGTTTCCACACAGCAAGTAGATTCCTGGTTTGAACAACTCTTTCCACGAGGCACCTGCTGCACATGCGGAGGCCTCCCAAGAACATAATTTATTTAATGGCCATGTCCTGAACATTGTCTGAAGGAGTAAAGATGCTTAAAAATGTTGACAAATAAACATAAAACCACATCACTGTCATTTTCCTACAGCCTGGTGATGAAAGCATAGAAGCTCCAGCCCTTTGGTGATAAACGGCAGGAAATATGGCTTGTTGGTGTTGGTACTTTTAAAGGGAACATATTGTGCAAAATCCACTTTTTTTAAGCCCTTACATACCTGTTTTTGTCTTTTTTGAGCATTCAGGAGTGCAGAAAAATGTAATTTATTCACTTCCGGTGCCGCATATATATCTTATTATTCTTTTTGGGTCATATTTTTCAGTCTGTTTAGTTTTCTCCATTTCCTATTACGTTTTCCTGTCTATTATGTCACTTGCTGCGGTTCCGCTAAATATGGTCATGTTATTTTTGAAAAACATTCTCTGCCGATCGTTAGTGGCTAATGGCGCGTTCAGACCAAAAGTTGGACAAAGTAGGACGCTGGATGGTCGTCATAAATCAGACGCTTGGCATTTTGGATCAAAAACTGTCTTGACGCTCCAAATGCTCTTGATGTGCGTCAGCAGGACCCAGATGTTGTCCTTTTTTCTCTCTCTCTACGATGGCAGATGTATTGCTCGGCTTGATTTATTGCTCTACACGCTCCTTTTTGCTCCTGTCATGTCATAAATGACAGAGTTGGCACAGACAGCCACGATTAGTTTGTCCTCCAGTTCTGTCTTTTGTTAAGTGACGAGAACAGCTTCCCGACGCTACTTCGGCGAAAGTTCAGATTTTCCAACTCGAGCGTCCAACATTAAAACCTGCTGCTCGACTGCTCGCCGCACCTGCATAGACTGCTCGCCGCACCTGCATAGACTTTACATGTAAACTTGACGCTCCCGACTTTCTCGCCGCTTTTGGTCTGAACGCACCATTCGAGGCTAAGGGGGCGAGAAAAAACGCCCTTTAACCAGGAAGGGTGAAATGTATGTTCAGATTTAAAGAGACAGCATCAAATCGAGCTGCTTTCATTGACTATAAAGAAACACCTCAGAAAAGGGGTTAAGAAGGGATGTGTGGAGCTACACAAACAATGATGTCAGACCAAAGGATTGCAGTTTTACTTATATAAACCATGAATTAATGATCTACATGTGAAAAGGAAGGGTTTAAAAGCATGATATGTACACATTAAAAGATTTGAGCTATCACAATGTATTACAAATGTCAATTGTCAATGTCCCTTCCAGATGCACCAAATTCGCCCTCTGTGTCAGTGAACCCGTCTGATGAAATTATGGTGGGCAGCTCTGTAAGTCTGACCTGCATCACTTCCGCTAACCCACCAGCTAATTACTCCTGGTACAAGAAGGACAGCCCTTCAGCCCTTCAGCCTCCCAGTAAGGATCCACAGTTTGTCTTCAGCTCCATCCAGCCCTCTGACTTTGGAGAGTATTACTGTACAGCTGAGAATGAACTCGGGTGGACAACATCTGTATACACATTTGTTGGTGTGAAATGTAAGGAAAGCCCAGATTATCCCAATATTTTTTTTTCTGATGTAGCCTCTGTACTTTTTGTTCATGAGTCTTCGGAACAATAGACTTATATGTGTACTCCAGCGCTTTGTAGGTTGTTGCTGATGTTGTTAACTACTAACCTTCCTGTCTTAGGCCTGACATCCCATTTGTACTATGTACTTACAGTAGAAAATATAACACACAATCTTGTATATAAAAACTCTTGTGCATAGATCTAGTGATTTCCTTTTTTGTTGTTGATGTTTTTACATTCTAGATACTCCAAAGCCTCCTTCATTATCAACAACTCCCTCTGCAGAGATGGAAGACAGCTCAGTAACTCTAACCTGCATCAGTGATGCTAACCTGGCACCTAATTACACCTGGTACAAGGAGAACCCAACGTTACTTCAAGGAAAGGACATTTATCACTTCATTGCAAAATATCCGATTGACAGTGGGCTCTATGTCTGCACATCTGAGAGTAAGCATGGGCAGGAAAACTCCTCATCTGGCCATACAGATGCCAACTGTGAGTACAAAAAGAAACATCTACAGTAGAATAAGCTTCTTTATTTTGTGCATGTTTTCCAAAAGATACTCCACAGGTACTCTCGTTGTCAGTAAGTCGAACTGGTGAGTTGGTGCAGGGTGCCTCAGTGAATCTGAGCTGCATCAGTGATAGTGACCCAGCAGCTAACAGCACCTGGCACAAAGTGGATGAAGAGTTACCGAAAGCATCGGAACAGACGTTCATCATCACTGATGCGAGGTCGGAATACAGTGGAGTTTATCACTGTCAAGCCCAGAATGGAGGAGGAGAGTTCAGCCCACACATCAATACTGTTACAAGTAAGTTTTCATGACTGAAACATAAATCCCAGAGACCACTTAAACCTTTATAATAGACTGACATTGATCCGATATCTTAGCATATTAACAAATAGATCATTGAAATTAATGTAATTATTAGATATTTCATTCTGCTTGTGGATTTGGGAGTTAAACGTGGCTAAGACATTTATGGACTGATGTTACTTTTAAAGGAACGGATCTGGCCTGTTCTCTGCTGTCCACTGAGCCAGCAATCTGTCTCCACGCTGCCACTTATTCTTGAATGAATAAAATGTATGAAAATCTGTATAACATTAGGATGTGAGCTCAAACTCGTGCCATAATAACAAAATGTAATTTATCAAAACATATTAAAAAATCTAAAACTTCAAAGTAACTGTATTATTGTATTTTGATGAACTGAACATCAGAAAACATCACAAACAGTACGAAGAGTTTGGAGCATGCCACATTTTTTCGTAAAACATTTGTAAGTAGGACTTAAAAACAAATTTGTTTGTAAGAACTGTTGGTGAATGAGTTCCGACTGAGAAGCAAAAATTCAGGAAGAAAACAGATATCCGGCTTATTGATTGATCTAAACATTAAACCAGTAAAAATCTGTTTTTCAGGCTCGGTGAAATCAGCTGTAGCTGGATCCATTTCTGCTTCTGTTCTGACTGTCATTCTTG
>JAVQJG010160577.1:0-17656 GCA_036024015.1 Craterocephalus amniculus
TGCGACAGACTGGCGACCTGTCCAGGGTGTACCCCGCCTCTCGCCCCTTGACAGCTGGGATAGGCTCCAGCACACCCGCGACCCAATTGGATTAAGCGGTTCAGAAAATGGATGGATGGTTTCTGGAAAAACATCTCCCACCTTTAATTAACACTAGTTTCATCCAGCTATGATGCTGTATAACTGAGATTATTCAGAGTTTTCACTGTCGTTCATCCACCTTAACTCTTTTTTTCTGCAGGAGTTCCTAAAGAAAGAGTTCAGTGAGGAGAATATTCTCTTCTGGCAGGCCTGTGAATTCTTCAGCCATGTTCCCGAGAACGACAACAAGCAGGTAACACGCAAATCTCCACAGGAGCTTGCTCCATCGCACATTCACACCCCTCCAGAAATAAAAGGTGATAAAAGGTTATTTATTTATCTTATCCTCGTCTTCTTTTCCTCTCTCTCCCCAGCTCTCTCAGCGTGCCAGGGAAATCTACAACAGCTTCCTGTCCAGTAAAGCTACAACGCCGGTCAACATAGACAGCCAGGCTCAGCTCGCCGACGACATCCTCAATGCACCAAAACCCAACATGTTCAAAGAGCAGCAGCTGCAGGTAGCAAACAGCCCAGTATGACCAGTTAGGAGTGTTCTGCTGCAGAGGCCGAACCTTTCCTGTCAGGCTGAAGTGAAAAGAGGTTCTCCCTGAAGGGCAAATTTATAACTACTCATAAAACAGAAACAAAACAAACTCCTATTGAAAATGTTCTTGAACAACAGTGGCGACTGCTCATGCAACATAAGGTCAGCTATTCATCTCTGCTCGCTGCAACGCGGATGTGAATGGCTTCTGAGATGCTGATGTTGTGCGAAGAGGGGTAGGGGGGCAAAGTTGCTAAAAAGCTTTATGGATCTCAGCCTCTAAGCTCAGATGTTCTAACTCTGATAAGATTCACAAGGCTAGAAGGGTATCCTCACCATCGCCCTCTATATTTTTACACATCAAACAGCCACACATGTCAGGACAAAGTCTAAGAGGAGCTTTACCAGGATTCCCCCGGGCTCATTAGCAACCCGTGGCACCGTTGATGTAAGTTTTGCAAACGCATGTCAAATCAAAAATGCAAACATGAAACCATAGATGCTGCATGGTATTTCTCCTCTGAAATTTTGATAAAAAATTCTGATAAAGTTGATAATGTTATAGATATTTATTCATAGCCCTGGCAGATTTAGACTTGAAGTTGTTTCTATTCAACCAAGGAGTTTTTCTTATTGGAAATGACCAATCCCATGTTTTTATTTACATTTGACCAAACCATGACTTGTTCAAAGTTATTCATAACCTCCCCAGTAGCCCCTGGTAAAGCCTGTATTGGCTGTATAAGCAGTAAAACACTTCTTATAGTTTCTGACAGGCTTTTTTCACATCTTCTGGGATTTCTGACCATTCATCCTTTACAGTGACCTCCAGGTTTCGGAGGGTGGAGGAGCTCTTGCCATTATTCTAATCTTTAAGCTACTCAGATCCTCAGCTGGATCAAGCCTGGACTCTGGCCGAGCCTTGTGCGTTGGGTTGTTGTCTTGTTAAACGTCCAGCGCCCAGTTCCTCTGCAGATTGTCGGATGTTGTTGTTTAGAATCTTGATGAAGTTTTTTTTTTTTTTTTTTACTGACCACAAAACAGAAGACTAGAAGTCTTCTTCTTTTTCCAGATGAGATTTTACAAAGACATATTACGTGTTTGGAGAACTTGCATCCTCGCTGGTCTGCATATGTGGAATCCAGTAATCTAGATTCCTCGGGATGTCCTTGGTGGTGATCCTTTCACACCATCAGCCTCACCAGTGCAGGTGTCATACCACGTATTATGAGAGCATGAAGCAGCTTGTATTAAGGCTGGGCAACAAATCGATTTTATCGATTAATTCGAATTTGCTGTTAATGAGGATTTAATTTATTGAAAATCGAGATTTTCTCCTCAGCTTGTTTTACAAGTTTTTTTCACAACTTATATAGCTGCATTTTGAATTTAGGTCAACTCCCTCAATGGGGGATTGACATAAAAGCATATTTTCCTATAAAATCTAATATGTGTGATTTGTTTTAAAGAAAAAGATAAGAAGACAAAAAAAATCAATTTAAATGGAAAATCGGATTTGGTTTTAAAAAATCTGAGATTTTATTTTTTTGCCATATCGCCCAGCCCTAGCTTGTATACATTTAGAAATTACTTTGATTCCTGATTTGAGAGCCCTGAGCTCTTTTGTTTTAGCCATGACCTGCCACAAACCAACTGCCTCTTTTTCACCTGCTGAGTGGATTAAAACGGCTGCTCCCAATTATTCAGAGTAATAACAAGGCTTTAAAAAAGCATGGAGCATTCGGATGGTATAGAACCTTGAGTTTAATTTACAATGGCTATGAATAGTTTTGGATGTGCTGTATTTTATAAAATGCAAGTCAAGCATAAAAATAGTCTTTTCACTGAAGTTTCGAACACATTGTACCATATTTTTACACACATTTATCTCCTTTCCAGTCAGAAGAAACATATGGAACTATTTAAAAAATACCTTGAGGTCTAAATTTAGGCTCTGTGTTTTACCCATCTCTAGTAGATGTGTCACTTTGTGAAAATGTCGTTTTTTCTGCTGCAGGCGTGTTTGACAGCACATCTCAGACCAGCTCCAATAAAAAGTACATTGTGGGTTTGATCCTGCTGCAGTCTAAGTTTCAAAGATAATAATGTCAAAGATTTTTTTAATTCATAAAGCTCAGATGTTCCAGTGAGTTTGTGAAACTTCCAGGTGAAAAGTGGGGGCACTTATTTTATAAGCTTGTGCTTTCTTGTTTACTGAGAAAATTCAGCTTTAGTCCCCTGTGCACATTGGCTGTTCTGTTTATATGAAGTCATATATTGGAACTTTTCAATCTTTTTATACACATAGAAGTTTGTTCTGTAGTTTACTGTATAAAGACAATTTATTAAATGTCTGACTTTTGTTCTGCTGCACTATCCAGTGGGTAATAGTAGGATTTTACTTCCATTTAGTTTGTTTCCACTTTCAGGGACAGCAGGTGATGGTTTAACCCCATCTTTCTTCAGTAAAATATTCCTCTTCTCCGTATTTTCCTTTTTAATTTGCTTCCCGTCTTTTTCTGTAATCTTTGTGTGTGCATCCTTTTTTAAATATATAATATTTGTGATAATTTTGTACTATACCCATTGGTCACTTTTCTTTCTCCTCATCTCTTCAGATCTTCAACCTGATGAAGTTCGACAGCTACACGCGATTTCTCAAGTCTCTGCTTTACCAGGAGTGTATGCTGGCAGAGGTGGAGGGCAGGCCGTTGCCTGACCCCTATCACATCCCAAGCAGCCCCAACTCCAAACACAGCACCACCGGCTCCGACCGATCCAACCTCTCCACACCCAAGAAGGTAATCAAACATGAAAGCAGGTCTTGTAGAGAGAAGCTAGTAAGTTTATGTTTTTGGAGTCTTGCTTTTGTTTGTGCTGTCATAGTTTTGTATATTTTGCAGGGGATTTGTTTACATCAGTAAGCTTGTGTTGCTATCTTCACATCTTTATTTATTTTTCTCATGTGCAGGAGGACAAAAAGAGCAAATCGGGTCGATCTTTAAACGAGGACGGTCGCGATGATTCTGGAGACAGGCGGAAAGGCATGTTCTTCTCGTGGTCTCGCAACAGGAGTTTCGGCAAAGGCCCCAAGAAACGAGAGCTGGCCGACTTCAGCTACAGTCAGTAGTTTTATAAAGCATTTTTATTTAAGTTATGTTTATAAGTGTTTATTTAAGTTTGTTTGTTTTTTTTCCCCCATTTTATGAGTTTCATTTTAAGAGATCTTCCCCAATACAGAACAATTACAAGACTGATGCTGGTTTAAAGAAAAGAAAAGCAAATAGTGAAAGTTCTGAAGCTTTTTTTCCTCACAATGTTATCATTTCTAAGAAGAACTACTCGAGATTTATTCTTTGATTTGTGCTGCTCATTTTTATGCTCGATGTAGGTTGAAATGACGCTTCTTATCCAGTTTTCTGATCATATTCATTGTGTCTTTTTAGATTTCTCTGGCAGCAACGGTCGTCGTGAGTCCCAGGGTTCGCTGTCTTCAGGAGCCAGTCTTGAACTGGGGATGCCGGGGTCGGGGAGGATTGAGGTCAGTCTGGAAGGCGACGTAATCAGTTTTATTCATTTCCACATGGAGCAGCTTTAACGTTATTCTACTCCTTTTCGTTCCTCTGATGTCTCGTGTTGTTCTTTCCCATTAAACGCAGATAACACTTTATAAACATGATAAACATGATTGCAAAGGCGACACTTAATGGTCTCAAAAAGTTTTTGTGAAAACTGATCACTCTTATCAGGTTTAAGCTCGTTTTAAGATAATACGGTAAGTCTTAACTTTCAAAAATACCCATTTCAGGGTCAGACCCCCTACAGACATCTCTAATGCCAAAAAGACTTCAGCAAACAGCACATTAGAGCATCTGCACTCATAGTTCATAAAGACAGCCTCCTCTCCTCAGCTCTTCCCTGCTGCAGATGCGTTTTATGGGTCATTCCTCAAAACACTTTGCTAAGATTAGTATGTGGATCTCAGCCACTGAAGAGGTGAGAGGGGATGAGGAGACACAAATGACAGAAAATAGCTCCAGTGGAAAAGTCTTTTTGTATAGGCAAGTTTATTTTTATAGTTTTCATTTCATTTCAGTTTTCATTCAGTTTATCATGTACATGGCAATCCTAGGTGATTTTCATAAAAACATTAGAAACATCCCAGCAGAAAGCATTAAGAAGACGTGAAACAGAGTAAAATGGCAAAATGATAAACAAAAAAGAAAGAAACCCTCAGAGAAAATATCACTTCTTTTCGTAAAAGGCAGCAAATAGAAAAACTTTCAGCCCTGATTTAAAGCTGCTGAGAGTTTCAGCAGACCTGTGGGTTTCTGGGAGTTTGTTCGCATGTGAGGAGCATTAAAAACTGATCACTTCCTCTATGTGTTTAGTTCTGATTCCGGGAACTGAAAGGAGACCTGACCCTGATGACCTGAGGGATCTGTTTGGTTCATAACGAACCAGCAGTTCCTGAATGTATTTTCGCCCTAAAGCTTTCGGGGCTTTTTGAGCTGGCTGTAGGATTTTAAGTTGATTTTATGACGAACAGAAAAGTTCCTAAGAGAGAAGAAAGCTCGTGATATCTGCCAAAGTTTCAGGAATGAGATGAGGACAAGAATGAAAAGATCCTAAACAACAGAAGGATTTAGGATAGCCATAACTGGGGCAAGACAACATCCAAACATCAATATATTTTAAACAGAAATACAAACAAATGATTTTTACAAGGTTCAGGAAACAGCAGGGGACCGGGGGCTTAACATGTACATGGGATACAGTAGAAATGCATCATTTTGTGCATTCGCTATATGTGTGTCGACATTCTATTCTCTCATATGTGTTATTCTGTGAGCAAAAGTATACATACAGATGTATCTGTACTCATATACAGTACAATACATTAAAATAGTTCTAGGTTGTACTGTATATTTATAGTACAGCTAATAGTCTTACTTTACATTTATTTTCCTAATTCCAAAGGTATCTGTTGATGTATGATCTAATTTAATTGCATCTTACATGTTTATAAAGCGCTTATGTAATGAATGAATGAATGAATGAATGAGCCCTGTGGGGTTTTCCAATGTGATGAAGGAAAAATGTGTAATAGGTCATTTTTCTGACCACACCGAATGTCTCCGTCCTTACACATATATTTTTTCTTCCAGGGAGATGCTTGTCGTGGTGCAGTATCAGAGAGAGGAGGAGGCAGCGCCCCCTTGAGGCAGTGTAACATAAGCCTGCCAGATGGATCATGTTGCTCTGTGCCACTGAAAGCCGGCGTGTCCATCAGAGACCTGCTGCAGGGTCTCTGTGAGAAGCTCTGCATCAACCTAGCAGCTATAGACCTCTTCTTAGTCGGAGGGGAGAAGGTACGACGCAGCGTGTCGGCCTGAGGAGGATTTTATATCTTTGCTTCAAAGATTTGAAAGAAATGAAGCAGGAATAAGTCCTAGGATGTTACCAGGTGTCATGGCTGTTTCAGCCAACTGGATTGATGTCTCTCAATATTTATTTGCTTTTTCAGCCACTTGTTTTGGACCAGGACTGTATGACTCTGTGTTCTCGGGATCTCCGACTGGAAAAACGTACTCTCTTCAGGTACTCTAACATGTTTTATACTAAATCGAATGAGATTTCAAACTTAAAGCTGATATCTAGGTTAAAGATTGGATGGAAGTTGTCTCACACAGAGTTTTGATTCTTTTCTTCGCTCCAGACTCGACCTGGTCCCTATCAACCGTTCAGTGGGTCTTAAAGCCAAACCCACAAAGCCAGTGACAGAGGTCCTCAGGCCTGTGGTGGCCAAATATGGCCTGCATCTCTCTGATTTGGTGGCACGCATTGTAAGTGTCGCCTCAGGCTGTAGACAGACAAGCAGTGTAGCTGATGATATAAACCTCTTCTCATGTGTGTCTGTGTGTGTCTGTGTGCTGTAGAGTGGGGAATCAGAGCCTTTAGATCTAGGGCTTCCTATTTCCAACCTGGACGGGTTGCGAGTGGTATTAGACATAGCAGAAAGCGCTCCTGGAAAAGGTAAGAAACACACACACAATCACCAAAGTGAGCTGTGTCCCTAACTCAGAGAATCATCTTGTTTTCATGCTGTGTCTTTACGCTGATGCCTCTCCATAATTCACCAGACAAACAGAAAGTAGCCGCGTCTAAGGCTCATCTTCCGGCCTCTGCAGGCAGAAACCAGTCGACAACAGTAAGATCTTCCCGTTGCAGTTTTCCTCTCCCTCTGGATTGTTTTATAACCCACGAATGTCTCCACTGACCGGTTCATGATGTCACGCTACTAAGTGTCTCTCTTGCTGTCTCCGATCACCCGTGTCTGTTTGCTGTATGTTAAACATGTGCACAAGTGTATTTATGTGTATGCTATGGGGCCGAGAGCCGTGTCACACCGTTACAGTTCCTAATGTTCCATTATTGTGGCCTGCCTATGGCTGAATGCATCATCAACTTTTCTGTCTGGTTTGCTGGTTTCCCTCCTTCCTTAACAACGCACACTCATCAGACGATGTTCCCATCCTCATTCGGACTTGGCCGGGTGTTAGAAACCTCGGAAAGGGACGTAGCTTTAGTTTGCTGTTCGGATTTTCCTCCAGCTGGAAGGGACGAGTTTCTTCCAGACTCTGTTTGTGAAGCAGTTGTTTTCCCTCCATCCACGCAGTAGTGTAGTTCTATGTCGTAGCTACTCCGTTCCTCTCATCTTTTGGTTTGTGTGAGCCGACACGTTGATGATGCTGACCTCACAAAATGGACATTGTGTCTGTCTGAACTAGAGCCCGACCGATTTTTGAGGCTGATACAGATATCAAAGGCTTTTAAAAAGGCGATATCCGATTTATTGATTTATGAAATAAGAACGTGGATGTACACAAGATACATATTGTACATAAATACTAATACTTATAATACCCAGAATATGATTCCAGACCAAGAAACAGAACAATATAGAATAAGACACTCGTGCCATTGGAGGTGTTTTTGTTTATGTCTCTTTTTTAAATTCAAATTATGAAGTTCAGTCGGTTAAATATGCATTTTAGAGTCCTCACAAGGAGATCACATATTCGGTCATCTGCACCATATTACTAAATTCTGTGTAACTGCAACCAGTGAAACACTTGAACTGCATTTTGATGTCAGAAGAGATTTTATTTTTCAGTTTATGATTATTTTTTTCATATATAATAAAATATGTATAATCATAAAAATAAGAAGAATCCAAAATCATATACATTTTTATTTGTTGTTCCTTCCTAACCCCAATAGGTAGAAAAATCTTTAAAGTAAGTCAGAATTACTTTAGGAGGATGAATATACCAGAAAAGATCCACATCAACATTGAAACTACAACTTGTTTGATTTTAATATGACTCGTTTTAATGTGTTATTTTGGGACGATTAATAAGTGCTTCATTCTTACATTTAGACTTCCATGGTATTGGCAGTATCAGCCGATATTGGTGGTATCAGCCTAAATGAGAAATATCGACACCCGTTACGGCTGGTCGGCCTCTAGTCTAAACAGAACATCCCACCCCTCTCTGATCAGGATGCATCCGTTTTATTCAGTGGTGATTAAACACAACAAGCCCTAACCACCAAAACTTGTCATCCGCCCCCCCATCAGCGTGTTTTCACCATTCGCAGCACCGGTTCCCATTTGTTGTCATTCCTCCCCACCCCCCCCATACTTGCATCATTATGATTCATCAGGGCTCTAATGCCCACTCCGCTCTCCTTGTGGCTCCCAGGGGGAGGACAGGCCATCAAGGAAAGCCGTTTCAGCCCACCCCCATGGGGAAAACGGCAAGAGTGGGCCGGGCCCTGACACGAGCAGCCAACTCTTACCCAACCACTCTGTCTCTCTGCATAAGGCTCCGGAGAAAAGAAAGCAGAAAAAGATTAATATAGACGAAGCTGAAGGTAAAGACTGAACAAGCTCCCTCTCTCTTGTTTCTGTTGCTGTGACCACACTAACCCTTTCTCCCAGTGCTTTCAAAGCTAGCCAGCTACGTGTAGCGCAGTCACCCCTGCTGATACTGAATGTAGCTTTGACTTGTCTAATTGATTAATACACATTGCTGCATGTTTTCCACAAATCGAGCAATTAAAATGTTTTGCTCTTTTTTTTCTAAGAAGTTATTCTGGTGGTTTTCATTCCTCTATGCGTGTGTGTGTACATGTGCACATGCATGTATTTGTTCATATGTGTGTGTGCGTGGTGCCCGCAGAGTTCTTCGACCTCATATCCAAAGCTCAGAGCAACCGAGCCGACGACCAGCGAGGCCTGCTAAACAAAAGCCACCTGCAGCTCCCGGACTTCCTGCGCCTGTCGCCGGTGGCCACCAAGCAGACGGCGCCCCCTCCCTACGACGCCGAGCCCACCTGCTCCACCCCCAACCCCCGTAACCCCCGGGGCAGCAAGGCAAACAGCAACAACCGGGGGAGTTTAGGCAGCTCTCATCTGCTCAGCGCCAGCCATCAGTCCCAGAGCTTGGACTCGGCGCTCGTCACGGAGGGCGGCGCGGGCCGGAAAGCCAAGCCGCCGCCACCGTTTCCCGGCACCGTCTCCCCCATCCACCCAGCCCACTCCCCTCGGCATAACCCCCTCCAGGACTCCGGCAGGGGAGAATCGGTCCAAATGCTGGAGGAGGACACCCTGTCCGACCTGACTCTGGTGGGGGAGGGTGACATCAACAGCCCCAGCCTCAACTACGTCACCCCCTCCGCCCTGTCCTGCAAACCCCACCCCCGACCCCAACAACCGGCACAGGACGCTCGGCCCAGCTCAGGTACTCCCCCCGTGTGAACTCTTGAAGCTGTTGAACTTTCTTCCTTCATCTGACTGGAAGCGGAGACCTGCTGAAGTCTGATTGAAGTTCTGCTCTGGCTTCTTCGTCTGAGGCAGAATGGAAGAGGAACACATCTAAATCTCCCTTCTTTCCATTGAAATGTGTGATGAAACATCTTTTAGTTTATCAGATATCTGCTGCAGCTTAGTGTGAGTCACAGAAACAGCTAATCCCACATTTAACCGATGTAAAGATTTGAGCTAAAACCATAACAAACAGTAGTGACTAGAGCTTTCTAGACAGGACTGTGTAATGCAGTCATGTGTGCACTATGTTGCAGCCAGCAATCGACAAGAGTTAGAATGAATTGTGTCTCACACACAAAGAGAGGAAAGATGGATGTGTTAGGCGTGGACAGAGCTGTCTGGAGTTTCCCTGTGTGGTGTGAGTCTGCGTGAACAGTGGAGTGGACTTGCTGTGGATTTTTTTTCTCTCTTTTCGGGGGGTGAATTGGTGCCAAATTCCCTCCTCAAGCCCCCTTCGTTGTACATAATCTGAAAATGCACTTTAGCCAATTACAAACAAGACGTTACACATGTTTTTTTCTTCTTTCACTTTTCAAAAATATCTTCTTTTTGTGTAATCTGTAACATGAAACGGAGCCCACAGATTCAGAAAAACACTTAATCTGCCAGCAGTCGTCAGACGTTCCCCACCAGGGAGAAGCCACAGTTTTAACCAGATGTCGTGGTATTTTGAAGCCGTTCCATACTGTAGCACCTCTCTTCTTCTTCTCTCAGCTTTTCTTTGTTGTTTCAAGCCCACTGCGTTTCTGTTGTATCCTCAGGCGTTTCTCGTCTCACTCATAGAAACAGGCTACAGCGAGCGCTCATGCATGCAATCTTTGCTCTGACCAAATGTTGCAGAAACGTCTGGAAAACGGGCGGTTTACCATCAACATTTCAATTTCAGTGGAGAATGCTTGGAGATGTCTTTGCTGCGGGGTTTAATCTGGAGGAATCAGACCAGAGGTTTATATCATACTGTACTATATTATCAAGTCATTAATTTATCCACCATTGTTTCCAGTTTACTAATAGCTAAAAGTATTAATTTGTATATAGTCTATTACCTGAACCAACCATGTTGCTGTATGTTGAGTTGCATCGCAGATACGCTGTTTCTGAAATTGTGTGTCAATAGGAACAAAATCTGCTCTGTTCTGCTGAGTTGACTTCATCGTCTGTAAATAGGCCAAATAAATGTTTTTAGAGGTTGAACTCTCTCTGTAGCCTCATGTGAGCAGCCTGCTCTCTTTTTTAGACTTTGAATAATATCCGATTTGTTCGGATTTGCCCTCAGCATCTTTGCCAAGAGGAGACGAATCAGGAACAACATCCACTTGAAATTAAACAGGAAAGATGGAGGAAGAAAATATTTATAGGTAATTTCAGATTTATAATGTCCAACAAAAAAACTCCACAGGATCAACCTGGAATGTGATGCCCAGGTCTGTGGTGATATTGATGATAATATTATTATTATTTACTATGATAATAATGATAAAGAGAAGCCAATGTTCTCACAAAAGAATGATTGCAACTTTTTCGGGTCACACAACCATTCAATAATTCAAAAATACCAAATTGTGAAAGATCCAAATCTATGTAAAACCTTGAGGAAAAATAGCTGAATAAGAGTCAACGAAGAAAAGAAAAAGGCTTAATTTGACATGTCTAGATTTTTCCAAAATTATTTTTATGTGTACACTTGGTTTCTGTGGTAATTTCTTCAAGGAAAATCAAAATGGTTCAGTTGTGTGTGTGTGTGTGTGTGTGTGTGTGTGTGTGTGTGTGTGTGTGTGTGTCTGTGTACGTGCCTGTTTGCACTCCCTACAACATCTGGACATGCTCTTGATGAAATGATAGATGTTATCCGGAGTGATCTCCTCCCAGATCTGGATCAGGGTATCAGTGAACCCCTGGACGCTCTGCGGTGCGTAGTGGTGGCGGTGGATGGAACGAGAAGCCTCAGAGGTTCTGGTTCGGATCGAATTCTGGCGAACGAGAGGCTGGCCCCTAGCATCAGTGTTTTCATTGTGCAGGAACTGCCAAGCATCGGGAGGAACCCAGGTCCCCCTGCAGCAGCATGCGGTCTGACAATGGGTCTGAGGGTCTCATCCCAGACCATCACTGACCCACTGCCGAACCAGTCTCACTGCACGTGGGGCCCTCATGCACCTCATGGAGTCTGTTTCAGACCGTTTCAGCACAAAGGCTGGCATACAGAAGCAGATGGTGGTCCTGCTGCTGGCTTGTGCTCCCAAAATTCTGTCCTGTCCTTGTATCTCCTCCATGCTCTCGACTCTCGCCACAGAGTCAGTACCACAGCCTGCATGAGCTGCACGACCTGAGCCACTTTTATGGGTTGCAGACACGCATCATGTTACCTGGTGGGGAGGTCAGTGGCAAAAACATGCAAACATGACCGAAAATCACCAGAAAGGATGAGGACTGTAAGCCTTCCTGTTGGGGGGTCATGTCATTGTTTCCCCTCCAGTTCACCTGTAAATGTAGTTGAAACTGATGAACGTTAATCTGACGTCCACTCTGATGTTTTCCTTGTAAGCTGATACTTTTATTTGTGTGAATTTCCTGCTGTTGGATTAATATTTCTACCCTGGATACTTTAGATCTGAGTAAAAGATTTAAAGTAGGATTGCAACAATATCAGTTTTTTCCAAACGATACTGATACTTGAATCTGAGTACTTACCTTACCGATACCAGTACTTCAACCACACTAAAAAAAATACAGTGAATTGGAAGACAGGCTTTATTTTCTTCTCTGCTTTTTACAACAAACGATGGTGAAATGAATAAAAAATAAAATATATAAAAAAGACATAAAAAAAGACAACATAACAAAAATTTCAAGGTTTTGGTTCCTGGTATTGATCGACTTTAACAAGTACCAGTACAAGTACTTTAGAGCTGGTATCGGTATCAATGCAAACCTAATTTTAACTCATTTCTGTGCTGAGTGAGAATTATCTAACATGACAAATATAACGTTATTTCATCTTGTTCTTATTTTCAGTTCCAGCTTCATCTCCTCTTTTCATCACACTTAATATTCCTCGCCTCTCTGTTTCCTCCTTTGTGTGTGTCTTTTTCTGCAGGACAGGGCTTTTGTTTTAGGGCTACAAAGGCTTTTTCGGGGGACCGGGCTGTTAGTTATGCATGGCCTCCCCTCTGCTCGCTGTCTCGTTAGGCATGCTTTGTCATGCCCGGCTCTTTGGTAGCCCACAAACAAAACTGGGGTCTGTTTCGTCCTTACTGTCACACACACCGACACACATCGACGGTTACCCATTACCGCTTCATACATACATGCTCGCAGGCTCACAGAAACGCTCCGTATCTGTGTATCGCTGGCATCACATGAGGATCTTCCTCTGTTACGGTTTTTTATCAGAATAATACCTCATTGTTGGTTTTGTTTGTGTTTCCTTGGGGACGAACATGTGACGAGAGTAGCAACTGATTTTATTGAACCGGTCCATGTTATTTAAAAATAAAAAAATCTGACTTTTGTCTTTGGCAGAGCAGCTTAACTTCTTACCTGAAATGACTTACAGAAAAACGAGGTTAATAAGCATTTTTATCATGTTGGAACCTGCTATATTTATACAAGGGTCAACTTATCTGTGCAGTCGTTACTGCACTGAGAGGTTGTTTTTTAATTTAAACTCATCCATAATGATTAAAGGCCCACACATTTGTTTTCTATGAATATGGCTGATTAGGCCTCTGCTGAGGCTTAATTACGCAATATCTTTAAAGTACATAAACAAGTGGACTGATAAAGGTGTAATTTAATTCTAAGAAAGTATGAGTGGGCTGTCAGTCAGTTAAAGTTTATTTATGCTCACACGGTGCTGAAACGTCCGGCAGCTGACGCCACATCACAGAAGAGCTCATAATTTCCTTTGGGAGACGTAAATGTGAATTCAGACTGACTCTTTTGGTTCTGAGGAGAAGCGTTTGACCTATTTTGCAAACGATGCATCTTCTGATGTTAAGGTTGATGCTTTCCAGACCAACCAGTCAGGAGAAGATTAACTTTGTTTCTCAGGAGCAAATTTTTGCAAGATCTGGAACACACACCCTCGCAGTAAAGGCTGATATAAGCTCCAGATATTAGACAGAGTAGATCAGCAAACAATAAACAAACAGCCTCAGTCTGCACCTTTTGTAAACACTGAACCAACCAATCAGAGCAGCCTTTCAGTGGGTGGGGCCTGAGGAAACTGTCATTAACCCATTCATGCATTAAATTAGTGACACTTTTTTTTTGCATACAATAATTTACATCCATAGACATATACAGTTATGCTTTTTTATTTCTTAATGATATTTTACATTTTCCTTATTTAATGTTTTTTTATATTATATTCAAAATCATTAATTAAATATGCTTCTTTGTATTTCTATGATATGAATATTCTATAAAAAATGTGTCCATATTCTTTAAGAAAGTTTGGTTATTACAATGTATGCATGTAGATATAAATATTTATTCTTTAATTAATGACAGTGTAATGCATGACTCACTGATGTCCCTAAAGACTCAAATTATAAATTTTCCATCCCCAGTCATGAATATACTGGAAAACAGCAGTCAGATGGGCATCCACTGTAGTGGACACTATGCATGAAAGGGTTAAAACAGCATCTCGGGTCGTGTGCACACGCAGGAAAGCTCAGTTGTTTCCACTAAATAGTTTTATGGTTTGAATTTCTCGTCCACACGGAAGCGCCACATGTTTATAAGGATTGCGCCTCTTTCCTGAACCGATAGCCTCGCCTGGACCTTCACATGTGCAACCTGCCACCAGCTCTCCTCCTCGCCAGTTTGGTCGTCTTTTAGTGTAAACCAAACCAGGAGTTCCTCTTCCTCTTCCGTTGACACAAATTTCTCCTTTTCAGCTCAGTTCTCTGCCATCATCTGTTTTGTATCTTTGTTTTTCTTCCCATGACGCTCCATGTCTCCTTCTCTGTTCTCGGAGTATTTCTGTGGCAGCGTCACATCACCGCTTTCAGACCGAGCATTAATACTGCGCAGTTGTTTTTTTATTTTTATTTTTTATGATGGAGTCACACATTTCTTCAATTTGGTGTTCATAGAAAACTTTTTAAACACAATCTTTGTCCGTGTCCATGTGGATGAAGCCTGATATTAATTTCTCACTGTGTAAATAGAAATGAAAGCACTGTACCTTTTTATTTTCTGTACTTTACTATTTTTATTACAAAAAAGTTCAGTTTGATTCTTTGCCTTCCAGGTCACAATAATAACACACACACAAAGTAACATTAACTATATTTACATACTGAATAATATGTTGAAATAATGAAGTGGAAAATACATAAAACCCTTTCAAATTCTTACTTTGCAGCCTGGAAACTTGAGTAACATCTTTGAATCCTGTTAATGAAACTGTTTATAATAAAGTCCATGCAGCGTTTAATTTCTGTGGCGACTCAGGAATTAAACGCTCACTGGAACGTTCACTGTTTACTCTAAAAGCTGAAATCATGAATCATGAATAGAATAGAAATAATAACTCCTGAATGTTAACAGCAAAGCAAAGAGGGAAATTTAATTCCTTCCTTATTTCTTCTGCTTTTTGTCAATCTTTTTTTCTTTCTCCATGGATTAATATTTTGTTTCTTAGTGTCTCTTCTTTTGAGAAATAAACAAGCCGGCGGGTTTAGAAGTCTGTTTACAGGAGGTCTGCAGAAAAGCTGCCTCCCTCTGACAGCCAGTAGATGGCAGCAGTCTGTGTGGAGACGGGAAACACCGTCTCCCTTCAGCCACAGAAACCCACAGGGAAGCATCCGACCTCTTTCCCATGATGTCATAGCCAACACCAGCATGGGAATATCTGTCTCGTCCAATTAGTTTCCTGCTGCCTCCCGGCTCTCCTGTCTGCCTGTCTGTGTGTGTGTGTTTGTGCATGCATGCGTGTGTACTGTAACCATGGTGTTTGAACAGTTGGCTAAAGGCTGGTCACAGCCATCAGTGAGAAATTTAACTACATTAGTCACTACGTTGATAATTGACTTAATTTCTCACGCTCATTTTCACATTCACATCATCATATGGAGCAATGGAGATATCCAGCTTTGGTTACTGCGCACGTGTGTGTGTTGCTTTTGCATGTGGAGCGTTTGCAGTGCCGGCAATTTCTGTTCCCCTTTGGCATCTCTCCTCCTCTTCCTCAGGTAAAGACAGAGTTGGGTGGAGAGGGAGGGAAAAAGGTGGCGGTGGATTTAAAACACCCAGCAGGAGGACGGCATCCTCCAACCCCGTCCCTCCCTCGGCCCCTCCACCCCCACCGCGGCCCCCGCTTCGCTCCCGGCGCAAATCCAAGTCGCCTTCATCCCGCTCCAACCACATAACCCCGAAGCGAGCCTTGGATTTGGATCAGATCGGAGGCAGCTCGGATCCAGAGGACACCAGGCAAACTCGCAGAGGGTCCCGGGACCCAGGGGGCTCCCAGTTCTCAGAGCGGGATAGGAAGTGGGAGGGTGTTGCCTTGGAGCTGCAGAGCCGCGGCGGTAGGATGAGGTCAGCGGTGTATCAGACCTCAGACCTGCCAACCATGGTCAAAGCCAAGAGACAGATGGAGCAGAACGCCAACAAAGGCCCGATAGATCGGAACAAACTGAAAGCGACTTTTGTCTGAGGCTGACTCATAGACCGTCTATGATTCTGACCACACGGATGGTTTCTGCTGCCGCTGAATTATCGCCTCGATTTAAAGTTGGCTCAAAGGTCTCAGTGTCAACAGCTACGCAGCTGCTAACCAGACGCCCGCTGAGGGCTGCTATCAGGAGATGGCAGGAGGAGATTTATCAAAAAGTCCACATCGTCCCCACACTGTGCAGAGGTGGAAGTTAGTTTGAGTAGGAAATGCAGTTTTCATGTCTCTTTATACAGTTACTCCATTAAAGTGATACGCTCAGCATCAGCAGTGTTATCAGATGTGATGCATTCTTCTAAATGAAAAGGAAAATACAGATGCTTGATTTATTCCCCATTGGAGAATGTACAAGATGATGGGGATGAGGGTCGAAGAGAAAACCAATCATGTGCAGTCCTTAAATAAGAGTGTCAAACATAAGGCCCAGGGGCCAAACCGGCCCACCAGATGGCACAATCTGGCCCGCTGGATGACTTTGGTAAAAGTTTCTTTTATCATCTTGTGTAATTGTTTTAGAAGTTGTAATACATGTGGAGAAATGCTGAAATAAAAAGAAAATCTAATTCTAAATAAAAATATACAGTACATATGAATATCAGTATCAAATACAAATATATTGATATGTATTTGCGTTTAAAAATAACATAGATTTCTAAAATATATAAAATATAAAACATTAAAATGGTAATATCTATGACAAAATAGAAATACACTGATTTAAAATTACACTATTAAGAAAATTCAGGTTGTTTATAATGAAATCTAAAACTTTTGTCCATTAAATATGAACATCTTGCTAATATATCTGTACGTGTTTGCTGTGAAACGGAAAATGTGAAGTTTTTATTTTTGTATTGCTGTTATTTTATTATGGAACAGTATTAGAACCACTGAAGAAAAAAAAGAGTTCTGACTTTTTCACTCACTGCTTTTAATCAGGGTACTGGCGGTCCTGAAGAAAATAACTTCTCTTGTGGCCTCGTAACTGTCTAATGAGGTCATTTTTGAAAAAAGTTTATGTAAAGATGGAAATTTCAAGTAACCTGTGCAGTTGCACAAAACCATGAAAACACTGCAGTACATCTGCCAGGCCTGTAGGAGGCGCTATTATGCTGATTTGGTTCATCACTCTGACAAGTCACCTACTTGCCACTTCAATCCTAATGCCAAATTCAGACTTTCAAGGTGGTATGTTACAGAAATTAACCCGTAATTGTATTCCAGTTAGTGATAAACTACATATTAACAACATATTAATTTTAACATGAAAATGGATTTTAGAACATAATCTGGTATCGTTGGTATCAATATTTCAGTGAGCTATTGAGTCACACATTACTGATTTAAGTATGTGCTTGGATTATATATCTATTCTATAGTCACCAAACAGACGCCTTTATCCAAAGCAACTTACATCTGAGTACAACAGTGACACAAACACTAAGCAATG
>JAVQJG010160592.1:0-31688 GCA_036024015.1 Craterocephalus amniculus
ATTATAAAAACATCAACTAATAAAAATAAATAAATAAAATAATTAAATAAAAGTATATAAATGTCTAACTGAAGCAAATTACAGGTGAAACTGCGCTTATTTTTCTCAAAACGTTTCAGGTTGTTAAAAAAGATGATCTCATGGAATTTATGCAAGAGCCCAGCCCTATTTTGATTATGTATTTATTTGCACTGAAATAAAGGGATACTGTGTTCTCATGCTGTTACTTCACTGGTTTGACCCACTTAAGATCAGACTGCAGTGCACGTGGCCCCTGAACTAAAATGTAAAACAACACCTGGTTTAGGGGGTACTGGGCTGAAAGAGTATCATACAGCAGCTACAGTGTTAAAAACAGTTTGTCAACCGTGCGTGCATCTCTTCAGAGGTAGGGAGGAAGAAAGAATTCATTACTAAACATTTCTATGCTGTTCATCCATTCAGGTTTAACATTCACCAAAAGAAATAGATCTGAAGCACACATGAAAACATCTAAGAACAGGAGATGCATGCTGTGGAAAATAACCAGTTAGGGAGTGGTCATCGGGGGGACCATGTAGGTGGAGCTAGTGGGAGCCTTTTAGTCAGATGGAGAGGAAAAACTTCTCCACTTCTCTCCAGCCTTTGGCCCCTGAGATCTCTGTATCACATTACCTGACTTCTGTAATAAACACTCTTGTTAAACTGCAGTGAGCCTCATAGTCTTTAAACATGTCTAGCATCGGAAATTAACCACTTCCACTGGACGGGATTAGTTGTGGGCGGTATAAATCGTGCCTTCAACCCTCACTGAGGATGGGACGGTGTCTGTTATACCGTAAACCAGTAGATCACCGCCTCTCTGTTATAATGATGATTCCTCAACAATAGTTTTAAAGAATCTTCTGAGAAAATATACAGCATTAAAGAATTAAAATAAATAGATAAACACTTCAGAGAGAAAAGAGTGCAGTGACAGATTTGGGATCGGGGAGAAATCCGAACTTCCATCAGATGTTGTGTTGTTGTCCTGTGAAGCTCTTTAGTTCACCTCAGCTGGTTTTAAATGTTCTGTAGAAATAAAGCTGCCTCGATCTGACATAACAGACACACATTGCCATAATCAGAGCACTCTCTTTGATTTAAGTCTGATGTTGAATTAATGTGGAACTACATCAAACACAGACGGTGTAATTCAGCTCACTGATGGTCAGAAAAAGCACAAACAATCTTCTACCCCATGGAAGTGATCAAAAACCACTCGGATATTCACTGAAGTAGTTAATGACCTGCAACACGGGTAGTGAATCATGGCACAACTCTAACGGGATCTCATTTGGGAGCTGGTGTCATCACAAATCACTCTGTGATACGTAAAAACTTCTGAAGTATAGTACGTAAAATTTAATTTTTGCAACTTTCAAGATAAAAATGACAAAGTGCTTCCTCAAAAGAATCCAAGAAACAAGAAAGAGTAAAAAAACAACAACAAAAGTTCATTTAAAGTGAGGCGTTTCCAGCTACTTGTAGAACAGAGTTCATGAACTTCAGTGATCTTTTCAGTGATCTCATTGAACAGACCATCTGTGTGATGACGCAGCAAGCGGAGCACAGAGTGTGAAGCGTCTTTTTATAACACCAGATCAACGAGAAGATCTTACCTGTCTGTCACAGATGTCTTTTTTAAACCAATTAACTCACACTTTTTTTGATAAAATTCAGAAAACATGTGGAAGCTGAGACTTTTGTGTTACCTGCTGGAATAAAGCAGTTTCCCTGCTCCACACTAGATTCAGACTAAAGTCCCACCACCACACGGTGAGCAGCAGAAGCTGAAGATTCGGCTCTGCTCCGATGGGAGTCTGCTCTTCATTTGCCATCAGAGATTCATTGATCATCCTTAATTAACCTATATTTGACAAGTTTGCGGTTTTTCATCTGGAATCCAGACTTCTTCAATCCATGACCTTCTCTGTCTACTTGGGACGCAAACAGTTAATTGATTATCAATTAAACGTCAATAAGAAATTACTCAATTATAACTAAATAAATTGCAATTAATCGTGTTTTGAGCCCGTAATTCCTCGCCAGCCTGCATGAGGGCACGCTGGACGGCAGAAGTCCTTGATGCACATGGAGGAGTACAAGAGAAGCTATCCTCTAATCATAGACATAATACTGAAATTTATTATATTAAATTAAATTATTATTATCATTAATAATAATAATAATAATTGTAATATCTATGTTTGCATTGTTACGTGTATGAATGTGTTGTTACTGCTGTTAAAAATAGATCATTTATTAAAGAATACTATTTGCATTTTTCTCTTATTGAGCATTTTTGTAGTAAGGAACCTATTAATTCAGAAGGAAATTCAGCTTCTCAGAAAAACTACCACTTATCAATTAATTGATCATTGATCTATTACTTGATAGAATTACTTTATAATTTGCATCCATACTATCTACCTTGGTGGGAGGTTAAAGGATAAGTTGGGTTTTTGTAACCTGGAGCTATTTGCTAGCATTAAATGGAATCATTTACTAACCCAGACAGTTTTGGTTTAACTTGAACTCTTTCGGGAGATAATTAGATCCACTCTTGATCAGCGTACATCCAATATAATGGGAGTGAACGGGGCCAGCTCGCTCAGCCTCTAAATAAGGCAGTTTCTGCCACAAAACTCCTTCATTTCACCAACATGTTGTTATGAATCGCTGGTCTGATCCCTTTGTGAGCTCCGTGCGGGTTGGAATTGCGCTTTTGTGGTGATCGTCATTATTTACAGTAGGTCTGGACAATTAATCGAATTACAATATGGCCTTCTCACGATCATAAAATCACTGTAATCAAAGAAAAATGATTAATGTCACATGCATGTAACAGGAATGCATTTTTTCATTGCTATTATTATTTCAATATATCTTTATTTTACTCCTTTACTTGCTTCTAATTTATTTCTGTTGTTTTTTTAAGTTTTATTTGAGGCTGAGTTTTGGTGGTTCAGTAAACACTTATCAATGAATAATTGTGTACATTCATCCTGATTTCAATATCAATCAAAATAATGGTGATTATTATTTTTTCCATAATTGTCCAGCCCTAATTTACAGCCATTAACTTGGAGTAAGGACTTCCATGACATCACTTTCAGGCCGCATCACAGTGCCTGTAATGGCTGTAAATAACGATGGAAAGCAATCACTAAAAAAGCAACTAGCATGGAGCTCACAGAGGGAACGGAGCAGTGATTCATAACAACATATTGGTGAAATGAAGGAGTTTTGTGGCAGAAATTGCCTTATTTAGAGGCTGAGCGAGCTGGCCCCGTTCACTCCCATTATATTGGATGTACGCTGATCACGAGTGGATCTAATTATCTCCCTAAGGCTGAGTATATTATCATATTTCATGCTAGAAAATAGGTCCCGGTTGATAAAAAGTTGGCAAATGAAAGTGTTAATGTGTGTGTGAGCCTCACCTTGTGGGGGCACGTTCTCGTCGGCCCACTGGAAGAAGCCACACTGCTGCTCCCTGGGTTTCCCACACGTGTGGAACATGCGGCCCTTGTTGGGTCCGTCCTTCTGCACCGTGCGCGTCACCGCCGCCTCGTTGCAGTTGCACATCGTCTGTCCTAAATGCCCGTCGTGCCCGGATGCGTTCCTGATCCCCAGGGACGGCCTGGGAGCTTGTGGGGTCCTCTGGGCCGACAGCAGAGGCTCTCGGCTCTGCGGCGCCCCCTGCTGACTCGGCTGATCCGCCCACAGGAAGAAGTTGCAACCCCCGGAGTTGCACTTGTAGAACTGGCGGCCCTGGTTGGGTCCGTCTTTGCGCACCGTGAGGAGAAGCGCGTCCTGACCGCAGTTGCACACAATCGCGTCACTGCCGCTCTCTGCTCGGGTACTGCTGCCACCGTGGGGGGGTCTGGGCTGGGGAGTCCAGGACGGGCCGGGAGGAAGGGACGGGCGTGCGGAGGAACTCTGGGCTCTGGATGGCAACGGTCTAGGAGGCCTCGGGGCAGGTGGACGAGGGTCATCTCCTCTTCTTCCTCCTCCTCCTCCTCCTCCTCCTCCTCCTCCTCCTCCTCCTCCTCCTCCTCCTCCTCCTCCTCCTCCCCCACCTCCTCCTAGACCCCCTCCTCTGAGGTATTTCAAGTCCAGGATCTCTCTGAGCGTCTCATCGCAGCCGCCAATGCAGCCAACGAATTCCAGAGGCATCATGGGAGGCAGGCTGCCTCTGCGGAACCTGAACTTTAACCTGGAGGACGGAGAAGCCGATGTCGTGAATCAGCAGCAAAACGCAGGGAAAACAGGAAGAGGACCAGGCCGATCAGAGACACGTTACATAACTGATGTTGTGTAATTCATCATCTGACAGCAAGTCATCGTTTCACAACACACAGGTCAGATTTTGTGCTAGAGGTCCTGTTAAGGATTTGTTTTGTCCAGCAGAGCGCCTGTTTAAATACCAGAGAGTGATGTCGGTGTGAAGTCTAACAATGTCAGATACTTTTAACAAGTTTTAACAAGATACTTTTTAAAACATTTTCCTACAACAACAGAACATATTAATGCCGCGGTACTTCCCCACTGGAAAGACTGGGAAGTTTTTTACACATCATAAAAAACCTCTAGCCATCAGCTGTGGCTTGTTTTTACCACGACTGCTCTAAAATAAATCATGGATCCAAATCAGATACATGAATAAATCAGAACAAATTAATCAGAATAAATAAGTAAAATAAATAAATCAGTATGTTAAAGTAGATTCGGTGTGACTGCCTGTGTCTGGTAGGTAGGCTGTCTCCATTTTCGAGAACTGGCTGTATTTGGTTAATAAATTCCTATAAATATAAACATTTTCTGAGTAATAGAAATGGCCATATTTAAATTTCTCTAAATGAGGAAACTGGATTTTTTAAAACAAACATTTCACATTATTTTAATTTGGGGTGCCCCAAAAAAATTATCTGTCATCAGTATTGAGATTCTTGTTCATCAAGATTCTGAATCGTTTAAAAAGAAACAAATTTTTAAAAGACTTAAAAATTATTTGCTTATTCTAAGTGACAAAGACATGTTAAACTCCGCAGGTTAGCAACATTTAAACAATTCTTTGATCAAAGTACAGCGCTGTGAAAAAGTTTTTGTCCTCTTACTGATTTTTTTATTTTTTGCACCTTTGTCACACTTAACCTTCTAGCCCCTCTACACCTAATAGCTAGTTGAACCACCTTTTGCAGTAATAAATGCAGTCAAGTGCTTCCAATAAGAGGCGATGAGTCTTTCAAATCGCTGTGATTACATTTTGGCCCACTATTCTCTGCAAAATTGCTTAAGATGAACCCGATATTTAATTAAACTTTCCCCAATAATAGGATAATGCAAAATTACATCACCCTTTAACAAGGGGGCAATTACTTTTTCACAGAGGATCATGTAGGTTTGGATAGGATTTTTTGATAAACAACTAAAAATCACAACAGAAAAACTGCCTTTTTTGAATACTTGAGTTATCTTTGTGCCATGTTTACTTTTGTTTGATGATCTGAAAAAGGTTAAGTGTGACAAAGTTGAAAAAAATGTAAAAATCCCCCGTCACAGAGGAATAAATGTGCCGCTGGGATTAAATGAACCCCTCTAGTCTGCTTTAATTAATTTTTATCAAAAGGTTTCCATTTGCCCGTGTAAAAATGACGTATTCTCCGTACAGCAGGGTGAGTTATAGTGTTCCTCAGGGCTCTGTACCTGGGATGATATATTTCCCTCAGGTCCTTCCTGCCAGCAGCTTCCAGAGCAAGAACGATAATTTTTACCTAATGTTTATTATTCATGTTCTTAAAAAGAGATAAAGTTTCATAACATATTTTCTCCTTTGGGAATTAATAAACTATATATTTTTTCTCATTTGCAGTTCATAGACACATCACGTTGCCATGGTGACCGGTGAGGAACAGAAAGCAACAGATTCCTCCCGCACTCATCTGCTGCTCAAGTTATCCAACAAGCTGAAAGCTGCTGGTGATTTTTTTATCTCTTTTTAAAAAAAAAAAATTGTTTCAGAACAACTGCTGGAGCTCAACTTTGAGCTCTGTACCAGATTGGTTGCCGCGGTAACGAAAGCTGGTGTGGATCGAGCGTGCCCTATATTTGGACTCAGCTGAGGCTACTGCTCAAGGGGTTACCGCCTACTTGTGTAAACAAGAGTTTAGACAAATTTCTTCCATCATGCAGGACGCAGAGCTGCAGCGTTTGCACGGCTGAGAGTAAAAACAAGGCGCTGAGAGGGAGCAGACTTTTTAATGCAGTTGATATATGATTTGTTGCGCAAGCTTGGATTGTGCTGCGAGAACAAACTATGGCGAAGATTTACTGTCAGAGAATCCAGCTTGAATCCAAAACGTTTCCTGCTCCACATGCACATGTTACAAAACTTGTTTTCTGAGTTCAGGATAACTTCCCTTTGTGTTTTTTAAGTCGCCGCCTCCTCGTATCTGCAGTGAAAACAACAACTGGACTACCGTTAGCTGCCTGTCACTTAGATTGCATCAGACACGTTCATTTAATTTAGCTGCATGAACAGGTCTGCTGGGAACTACTTCATCGCTAGAGTCAGAGCAAGAAGAAATCTGACTGTGCATTAGTCTAAAGGCATGTTTTCTGTTTGATTTCAGCGGGCAGGAATACCCTCGAGTGATTTAAGTGTGCATCAATAACTTTTTCAGAGATTTAAGAAAATAAAGATCTATTTGAACTGATTCATTTTTGGCAAATCAAATATCATTTCATAAAACTCTGATTTTTTTAAAGGTTTCTTTTTCCAGTGACAGCAGTGATCCTAACATGGATGTGAGCTTATAATAATAATAATAAATTTTATTTGAAGGCGCCTTTCTGGGCACTCAAGGACACCGTACAATAATAAAAAATAAAAAATAATAATAATAAAAAGCTTACACACATCGGCTAAATTATTTATACTCTTCCATTAAAGGAAAAAAAAACAGTTGTTACCGAAATGAGCTGAAACGGAAAAAATTTTAAAATAAATAATAATTATATGTAAAATAGTGATTTTGTTTGTTGAATTGTGGTTCAAAAGAAATGCTATAAAAAAACAAGCAAAAAATATGACAAATATTTTACTAATAAGCTAATATTTTGATGAACAATTTCTACACCTGTTTGCAGGTATTCTGGCCCACTGCTCATCAGCAAAGGGCACTCATGGGTTCTGAATCTCATTGTTTGTTTTTAATTATATTTTCAACTCAATTAAATTAAGAAACAATGTCTTATTTCACTAAATTATAATTTAGCAAATGTATCTTTATTACTTCTTTTTTTATATCCCAGTTATTTTAATCACTTATAAGAATTTTGCCTTTTCTTTAATGAAAGGGTATGAACACACTAGCATGTATACACAATTAAAAGTAAAACATAATGTCAAATTTGGATCTCTTTAAATAGCACTCATGATTACTATGTTTCTGGACACCAGATGATAAGGTGGTAAGGTGGCCATTACTATTACCCATTACTATAACTAAATGGTGGTAACACAGCACCCAAAATCAGCCAGAGAGATGACGCCAAATTCAGATTATATTCACCTGTAAACTATTTAGCAGCTTATTACCTCTCACATTAACAGCCAACACTAAGACTTCTCCTTGACATTGGTCCAGACCTTTCAGTCTTATTTAGCTAATTCAATGTTTAATCACTTCTTAATTTTAAAAAGTCAAAGCTTATTGATGTTTTTCTTTGCCATTTTAGACCAATGTCTAAGCTGACTTTCTTTTGAAAGTTGCTTTACATCATCCTCAGACCATCATGTAAACATTCCAGTCAGGTGTTAAAGCACACGGAAGCAGAGAAACAGGAACAACACGTCTTCAGATCTTTTAGAAATTGCTTCCTTTAAAAAATACAGAAATTAATTAGTTCTGCTATTTAAGTGCTTTCAGGCCTTAGTAGTATTGCATCAGGCAGGGGGCTTTTTTGTCCACACGGCCTTCTCTCATATGTGGGGTCCCTAAGGGTGTAACAATGCAGTTTCGTACCCTTTTCCACCTTTTATACTCTCTTTTACTTTAACCAGTCAGTAACGATATTCTATTCAATTTCATTGCCATGCAGATAATCATCAGATGCACCAGCTCCTAAAAAGCCCATGTACGGTCGTTCTGTCTTCATGACATAAAGTCACGATGGCATAACATTCTCTAAGCCAGAAAAAGAAAAAATATAAGTGGTACTTTTCTAACCTTTTGGAAGGTAAAAAACCAAACAGAAAATAACCTAGGGGTAAATTTTGAAAACTGTACGTTGAATAAACAAACACTGCTGTCAGATGAAATCGCAAAGGTAAAGCCCCTTCTCTCCATGACTGAATTTGACAGAAATTTTAACCCGTTTCACTCTGGTGTGACTGCTGTAAGTCTGCCATCCATCCATCTCGGCTCTCTGGTCTGCAACTTCTCCAAAACGCTGCAGCTCACTGCAGATGAGACCACACTTCCACTGTTTCTGGCTTCGATTTAATTTTGGAACCGATTTTAAAACCTTCCTGTTTGTTTTTGCTGGAGATTAGACTTTGGCTGTAGTTCCACCAAATGCCCAACAAAAAATACATTCTGAAGACAAACTTGTATCTTTTTGCATCTTTTACTTGTTATTTCAGATGTGTTAATTTGTTTGTGTAAAATAGTTTTTACAGTTTTGTTTAACCCACATTGCTTTCTCGTGTGGCACTTTGATTGACGCTTGTTGAACTAAACAGATTTTATTTGATTCTTATCTTATTGTAATTTGAGTTTTTAGTGTCTCCATTTCAAGCAGATATTAACTTTACTTTGACAAACACCTTCAATACAAATTAATAAGGTAAACATTTGAAATTTCGCTGTGGCAGTGGCAGCATTCATATCAGCTCATCTAAATCATCATCTGTCATTCTGCCACATGTATGCGCCGACATGCTAGTTTGACACAAACCTCAGTTCTTAGTGTGTTTTTGTGATAAAAAATGTGAATAAACAATCAGTGTGTTCACATTTTTAACTTGTTCCCAATGAACCACGCATCATCCTAAAACCATTTCAAAGCAGACGAATGAAAAAAAACCCCCCAAAAAACGAGCTATGATCAACAATCTATAGTTAACACTCATGGGCTAGTGCAGCATTATTTTCATTGCTGTCGTTATGTAACACTTATATGTTTACCTTGCTTTAAAAAAAACATCTTATTGTCTTGAAAGAATATATAAGTTCCACTTCTAATAATTTATTAAGCTTTCTATTCATCTGCTTTTGAAGAAGGCTACCAAAGGAAATTTGTGTGTAATGTAAAAAAATATCTATTTACCCACTGAATAATACAGACTTAAATCAGTACTCACATATGAATGGGGCTTGGCTGACATGTGGGACATACGCTTTCATCCCTGCTGACCTCCAGCACCATGTCAGGGAACCACACTGCCGTCTTACAGGCTGGATAGCCCGTACATGACAGGTACTTACTGCAGGGGGACAAAGCAGGTGAGTCAGGTAAAAACAGACATAAACAAAACATTTTGTTTTTTAACTTTATTGCCTTTCAAAACGAACTCCAGTAAATCCAGAAAAAAAGTGCTGTTTTGAAAGTTATGTAATACGTTTTAGAGCTGTTATAAGGGCATGTATGAGTTGCAGTGTTAGAAAGTCAAATCCCTCCAGCTGCTGTAAATGAATTAAAAGAAATTAGAAAAAAGAGTTGCAGAGACTGGAGTTTAAACTATCAAATATACACCTTTAAATGTGACAGATAACATGGTTAGCTTAAGCTAAAACAGGTAACAGAGAACCAGAGTTTATTCCTGAGGTCAGACATTTAACTAAGAAACTTTGAAAGCAAATTGACAAGCGTAGAATCATTTATAGTGGAAATAATCAGGTTTTCTGACAGTATAACTTTTATTTCCTATAAGTCTTCTTACGACACAGAAATCAATCAAAGACAAATTTCCTAATTTTTTATGTTGAGTTTATTTCTAGATTAATTAAACCTCCTGTGGGTCAGAGTCTGACTTTATCAGAGTGACACAGCATAAGTGAACTGATGCATTGATGCAGATCTATTTTCACATCTCTAATTTCAATCTTCTCTTTGTCTGCTCTCACCTGTTTCCCTCCCTCCTCTTCTTCAGCACCATGTCCCGACCACAGTTAGGACACTTCCTGACCGGCAGCGGGATCTCCATGTCCTGCTGCTCTGCTTCGGTCATCTCCAGAGCCACTCCCAGATACGGCGTCAGGGCTTCATCTAACCTGCGCCACAAACATAAAACCACCAGGATGTTGGTTTTACAGGACATCTAGCTGCGCCATCTTTGTAAAATATGTCAGGAATCCATTTATTTGGCCACACAGCTCCCTGTGTGTCATTGGACATATGAACGAAGACGAGTTGAAAAGAAACTGACTTTTTCGCCTTCCTCACAGACTCAATGAAGACGGTTTTGTATTTCTGGATGTGGTGCTGAAGGACGGTCCGTTTGTCCTTCCTGCCCTCCGACACCAGCTTCAAATCTGCTTCCAGCTCGGCGCGAAGGTTCGGTTTCGACATCTCGTAGCCCATGGAGTTGTAACCTGAACAGATGAACACACACATGCATGCAGACAGATCATTTCTATGTCTTAAAGCTTACAGTAGGATGTAGCATAGGCGAGCTTGCACGTACCCTCTACTAGTCCCATGCCGAGTTCTCCTGGGAGGAACCTCTGGTCTGCAGTCAAACCCACATACATGCGGCTCTTAATGGTCTCGATGTGGTCTGCGTGAGTGGCATCTGTGCCTGTGACAAACAGTTAAACCAGCATTGTTTACAAACATAAAACAACTAATTTGATACATAAGGTCTACATGAACTCAACTAGTGAACACAAAGAGTCACAGAGATGTTTTGCAGGTTAACTTTATAAAACTTTATAAAAATAAAACGTTTTTTTTTCCCAGTGTGTGTATATGTGCTAATATAAAAACATAAGCACACATACATGGTGCATCTAGAAAATCTGCAGCCCACCTACAGAATGCCGCCTATATGTACAGTTTTAATGGTGCCATCTATGTGCTGCAGGGGTTTTGTAATACATCAACCAATGGATACTTTCCTGATCTGTTTCCACGTTTTGAAATTGATCATTTAAATCTGATTTTATGGGCTGCTGCAGACGATGCTGCACATAATAAAGCATCGGTGCAATTTTATTCACCAACTATAATGTCACAATACGTTAGGGATAATGTTATTATTATTTACAGAGTCCCATTTGGTCAGAATTTAACCAAATAAGTAAAAGTTACCATTGATGTTATTAATAATGAATGAGAATAAACACCATTTTCATTAGTTTAATATCTAACATTTAACATATGTATGACAACCATCAAATCTCTCACAATATCCCTAACTTATTGTGAAAAGTGTAAGTACAGCGGAGAATTATGAAAAGGTACAAATTGACAAAACACAAGCAAATTAATTAATAAACTTTAGCAGTTTGATGCAAACAGACGGAGAACCTGTCCAGAGCATACCTCTGGACTCATAACAGCCGGGAAAGTGACCATAAATTTAAAAGTGGGCGAAGTAAATGGATGAATAAATAAACAAAACATACCAAAAAATTAGCTCTAGATATTCAAAAGACAAGGACATGAGCTGCAATTTGAATTGAACTGGTTTTGTCCCCCTTTCTTGTCAATCCATTGAAGCCCCAAAACCTACAATGAGTTTAATAACACACTAACAACAAAGTGCCTACATGTGTGCGTGTAAACGTACCAATGCCGTGCTTCTCCATCAGAGATATGAGGTCGGCTTCGGTAAGGAGCTGCGGCGGACTCGTCTGCCCGTCCACCATCTCTATAGCAGAGGGTTGGAACTGGGAGCCGTGTTCATACACTGGGATCAACTGCAACAGACAGAAAACACAACAAACTAATCTCAAGAGGCAGCAGATGTTTAATGACAGGATTCTGTCAGTGTTTGGTTTGTCCCGTCTTTAGCTGACACTGGAGATTATTTACACTTCTCTAAGGAATAATAAATTCATTAACTGGGCTTTAAACATCAGAGAGTGTGTTATTAGGTGCAACACACACCGTACCTTTGTGCTCCACCTGTCGTACGGGTAAACATCCAGGTAATTCCTTGCAATTATCATGAGTCCTGAGGTGGAAAACTTCTCCTCAGCGATGTTTATGTCCACCACCGTCTCCTGCCCCACGGCATCCTGGGATACACAAGCCAGGAAGTGCCGAACAATGAACTCGTACACACGTTCTTCATTGCCCTGAAAGAAAGGGAGACGGATAATTACATTTCAGCCTCTCTGTGCTCATCACAATGCCCACGAAAGCGCACGCAGTGCTGTAGATAGCTCATAAAAAGGAGGGGAAGGAAATCTCTTCTCATCCCCCATCAGAGATTCTTTGTGTCATTGCAACCGTGGTGCAAAAATGATATTAGAAAATGAAATATATGTGTGATTTTTGAGAAATTAATAATTATACATTAAATCTGTGTTTATTGTCTCCCATCAGTCAGTTGTTAGAAGATGGCACTGGTGATATGTTGGGCTATGATGAGAACTAAGAAGCACAAAAAACAATTAGCTATTAGTTAATTATTAATTTAAAACTATGACACATTATGATTAAAAATGTATAACATGACTATTTTAGGCATAAAACACTGTTAACTGCTATGGTAAAATGTATAAAATCAATCCGCTGTGAGCACAAAGGAGAAAAAGAGAGAGGAAAAAAGCAAAATAACCAGAATGACAGAAATTCAGCCGCTTTTGCAGATTTACCTGCAGTGTACTGGTGTACTTGGTGGGGTGAATGGGAGGATGGGCCTGGTCCGAGTTCTTGCCTTGCCGCGGGTTGGGACCCCCCGGCTGCTCCATCACCCGCTGGGCGAACGTCCCCCACACCGGGCTCTGCATCTGCTGCTCCACCAGGGGGCCGAGGGCCAGGTTCGCAGGGAAAATGTTGGTCTCCGTGCGAGGATAGCTGATAAACCTGAGCAGAGATGAAAACAAAGAGAAGGAAAATGGAGTTTTAAGTCATCTGTATGCACAATGAAAATGTGAAACTAGCGGTCGACTCAGCCTCAAAATGCCAGATGGTGCTTTTCATGTGCAAAAAAGTAGGAAGAACTTTGAAGCTGTTTGCCACCCGAGTAAGTAGCAATTACATAAAACGGTTTTACTGAAGGCAGCCTCACATGAGGCGGATTCAAGCCAGAAAACTCACTGAAGCTGGTTCAAATGAGAAACATTTAGCATTTGCTCCAACCAGAACGATGTTGGCTCTCCTGTAGGTATGGATGTCCACACTCACCCCTGTGTATAGAGCTTTTCAGCGATTTTCATGGTCTCTTTTGCATTTATTCTGAGCTTTCGAGATGCCAGTTTCTCCAGTTCCTGTAAGTCGGATAAATATAGACGTCAGAGCAACTCATTTTCCACTGAGATAAAAAAAAAAATCCACCTGCATGTCATTCATTTTATAACACGATGTGGCATGTATTAGAAGTCATTATCTTACCACAGTGTCCAAAGGCAGCGGTCTCCATTTGCTCTTAGGTTTGCTGGTTACTGAGGTGACTGTTGCTATGGGATCCTGAAAAGAAATGAAATTATATTCCCCTTTAACAAGTGGCTTTAAAAATCACTTTATTCACATGGGTGTACACAACTCTTTTTACAAGTTGTGCCAGATGCACAAGCAGTTACACACACTCATGCAGTTTTACAGACAGAAAAGATGCAGAGACTGGATTTATATTATACTTAATATTTCGATACACTGTATGATCGTCCTTGATTTTATTCTTTTAAAAAAATGCAATTCTGTTGTAGATTTTTCTGCTGTTTGGGATCATCGTCCTGTTGCATGATCCAACATCAGCCTAGCTTTCGCTATCAGACAGATGACCTCATGCTTGACCCCAGAACATTTTGCTATACAGGAGTTCATGGTGTTCAAACCCCAATCATCCCCCCTCCACCACCGTGTTTCACACTAACATGAGCCGTTTGTGCTTATATGCTGTTTGGTTTCACCACGTGTTGCTGTGCAAACAACATTGTTCCAGAAGTTTCTGTAATCTGAGCTTCCAGCTGCCTTTAGAGAGAGAAGAGTTTCTCCTGCAAACAAACAACTCTACTTTTTCTGTCTTACCGTCGTGAACTGTAAGTCTGAGGCGCAGACCTCGTGTTATTTTGCAGTTTCTCTGAACATTTCATGGTGTGGATTTAAATGGTAAATGGACTTGTACTTGTATAGCGCTGTTCTAGTCATGTGACCATTATAGAATGATAGACTATCTAGATTTTACCTCATTGTCAGCCTCTAGCTTTTTGGTTTAGTTTCTGTTCTCCTCTTGTTGTGATTCCAGGTCTTAATTATCACACCCGCTTCTCATTTTGTAATTAGTTCCTCTGTATTCCTGCTCCAGGTTTTCATTACTAATGAATTCATTGTGTTTGCTGTTTTCTCAGTTGTTCTGCAGTTTAATTGAATCATCATACCTTCACCTGTGAGTCTAGCATCTGGGTCCCATCTCCTCATCTCCTGCTGCACTGAACCATGAATATTATAACTCTAGGAATGGTGAGCAGAAACAATTGCTTCTCTTACATCCCGGTTGAAGTCTTTCCTCTCTGACATTGTGTTAGCTTGCACCAGAATGCTGCATAGATGTGCACATCCTGATGATAAATTATTTAATTTCCCCTTTAATTCTAATTGCACTATAAGATGTAACTAATTTGGGTTTTCTTTTAAACACTCTGCATTTTGCATTAGTTGACAGAACTGAAATAAATCTCTGGTGGTGAAACAAAACCATAACAACTAAGGGTTGGAGGGAAAAGCGAATATCGGGATTTTCTTTTTCAAATATTTTAATCGATTTTTTGTTAAAAAAAATAAAAAAACAGTTTTATTCTTCAAATAAATAAACAAAAAATAATAATCTTATTTCAGTTTTATAATTATTATCATTATTCTTTTTTTTTAAAATTATTCATCTTTTTTTACTTGTCTTGTCAGGTATTATAGTTCCAGTATGTTGGTCTCGCTCTGGTTTTATTTGTTACTAATTGAAATGAAGAAAAAAAACTACCAAAAACATTTTTTGTAAATTTCTTTGTTTTCATTTTCCACAAAAATTGGAAGAATCGAAGAATCGCAATTTTAATCAAATCCACACCCAAAAATCATCGTAAGGAACTGAATTGGGAGGAAAGCATATCATCCCAGCCCTTATAGCCACTCGGCAGACTTGTTTCAGCGTGACTGAAAATACATTTTAGGGGCATTCTTTAATAGGATGTAAAATTATTTGCACAAAAATTAATTCTGATCGTGTGTTCATGTTTACTTTATGAGAAAAAAGATATGAAGCACAAAAAGCAAGAGAATGTTTAATGCAAGCAAAGAAGAGAGGTTTAAAAATGGGAGAGTTCAAAACTGAGAAAATATCTTTGCAAATGTTGTCAGGAAGGAAATTAATTCAAAATAAATTTAACACACACACCTGGAGTGTTACCACTTCAGTCGTGTGTCAACATTAGAGCATTTAGATTCTGTGTATATAGAGATTTGTTATTTTTTTTTTGCAGTCAGTTTTAGTCACATCCTCATAACTTCACCCGAAACATGTACAGATGCATATCACACTAACTGTACTTGTCTGAGAACTAAATAACCACTTTAATGAAAAACAGAGCAGATTGGTGACTGAGCCGTGGCCTGGTTGGACCCGAGTCTGCTTTCTGACACTCACATCTCACTCTGTTTGAAACAGTGAGAACTGCCTAAGTGATAATTGCAGGGCTTGTCAGCATCATTGGCAAGTAATATTTTATCTTTTTATGACAGTCATTAATTCAGATGACAAGACACTTCTTTTCAATCATAAATATGTGAAGCCAGGAGATATTTAAATGATGGTAAAGCCTGATTACATACAGGAGATAAAAGCAAGGAGATTTTAAAACCCCAAACTGTTAAATCCAAATGGAAACAAGTGTTAAAATTGTGTGTAGGCATTAAAGACTTTGTGATATCAGTTTTTGTTAGAGTACTTATAGATTAAACGTGCCAACATAGAGATAAGACTGTCATATGATAAAACCCTGCATATCAATTAGATAAAAAGATGATTTGATTACATATTTGATCTAATATTCAAGGCTTTGACATGATTTTGCATCGATAATAAAAAGGAAGGGAAGAAATTTTATATTTCAAATATTAAAACATAATACAAGCAGAGCATCTGGAGACTTAAAAGTTTATTGTAACATTGCAACACAAAACAAGATATCATAGTTTAAAAGCCACACATACCTCCATGCAGATCTGGTAGAGCACCAGGCAAGCTGTGTGATTGAAGAGACGGTTTCTTTTCCAGGTGAACTCCACCATGTCCTCTTCCACCTCATGGAGCACTGAGACGGAGACAGATATTGTAAAACCTGAATCTCTGCATCACAACCGGCATTTTTATGCCAGTTCATGGAGGAGTTTTTACCTTTAATTTTGTAGAAAGTCTCAGGAATAAAAGCCTGAATGGCTTTGAAGCGCTCTACCACAAAGCCTAGAGTTGGGAACTGACAGCTGCCGTATGAGATCAGCTGATTGGCCAGAGACTCTGGGAAGATCTTCTGCAGACGAAGCGTCTGGAATCGAGTGAAGGATGCTCCTGGAGAAGATGATTTTATGGACATTCAGTTTATACTAGACTTTTATCCACTAAGTCTTCATTTAACACTTAAAGAATGTCTTTCGGTTTGCTGGAGCAAGCGCTTCCTCACCTATCCGTAAATCCAGCTCCTGCCGGACGTCGACAGCATCGCTGATGTTAGCATCAGGCTCCGTTAGAGTCTCACAAGCTCGGCGAATTGAGGCAGGGGTGATCTCAGAAAACTTGGCCCGGAAGATTTGCAAATTGGGCTTCACTAAAAAGCACACACACACGACAATCTAGTCACTACAAAGCTTGTCATTCAGTGACCGTACACAGACAATTTTTAGTGGACTCTTTCATTTCAACACATTCGTACTGTACCTGCTTTGCAAACGTCGATAATCTCAAACCCGATGTTTTCTCCCTCCCTATCACAATCAGTCCAGATAACCAAGGCCTGGCACTGCCTCGCCTCCTTCTCTAGTGTCCGCTACAGGAGCAAAGACATGGAGAAAATGAGAAGAAAAAAGAGCAAAGGAATAAATTATGTAGTTAGAAAATTAGACTATTTTTGACCAGAGTCAAGTTCACATGTTTTTCATGCAAAACACTGATCATCCACCAATAAGTGACACAAAGACTCCCAAATGTTGAGAACATACCTTGATTGGCGTCATGTTTTCTGGACAATATTTCTCTACCTCTGCATCAAACAACAACACAGGATTGCAGCTGTGCCTTGAAGGGAATAAAAGAGACCAAGTTGTTTTCATACGTAATTACATAATAAAAAGAGGAATCATCTTCACTGAAACGTACCATTTCTGGAAAGGTGCTTTAAACTCCAAACCCAGCAAGTGCCCTGACACTGAAGTCATTGTTACCGTGACGTTCTGGTGAAAGATGGAGACAAAAATCAGACAATAAACAGAAAAGACCAGACACTGAGGTGCATGCTGCAGCTTTAATTAGGGTATTTGCTTACCTGGCCAAACAGGTGATATTCATACTCGTAAATCTTATTGAACTTTGACATTCCTTCCCTCTAAAACAAAAAGAAATTTAAGAAAACAATCAGTTCTGCAGCAAAAATGGATTTCTCAGGTCTTTTGAGCTCAAGTATAGCCAGGTTATTACAGAGATGGCATAATATGGATGATAGATGACCGGCTTTCTTTCTGAGTTTGTGGATTAGACGGTTTCATAAAACGAAAGTTTCATAAAATACCTATATTTAAATATTTGTTCAGTCTATGTCAGAAAGGTAATTTGTCAACCCTATTATAAAATAAATTCTGAAGAAAATTTGGAAATGTACTCAGTTGTATTGTAAGGAAAGGTGTCACAGTGAGTTATATCACTTAGAGAAGGACAGAGTAAAGATGAAATATAGATATACTGAATGCAAATAATGTTCCTAAACTGTTTATAACTTGGTGCCGGTGTTTTTGCAATTCTGGCTGCACCTACAAAACTAAAGTAATAAACTAATGCTTGGACATTATAACTTACTTGCATAAAAAAAAGCTGGTTTGTGATTTTGGGCCCTATAAACAGCCGATCAACTACATTTATAGTCAGTTCAAATTGCCAAAACTTCTCCATTTAACCCGACAACGCCACAGTTTCCCCCTCCCCTCAGGTAAAGAGTCTGGGTGTCGTCCTGGACAGCTCCCTTTCTTTTCATGCCCACATCAATAATATTGTCCGGTCTGCTTACTTTCATCTACGCTCCATAAACCCGTCTCCATCCCTCTCTCACCCCCCGCACTGCTGCCTTCCTGGTCCACAGTCTCGTCACTTCCCGCCTCGACTACTGCAACTCTCTCCTCTTTGGTGTCCCCCACAAACTCCTCCATAAACTCCAACTCGTCCAGTACTCAGCAGCCCGCAACATCACCAGGCGCCCCTCCTTCCACCACATCACCCCCGTTCTTCAGCAGCTTCACTGGCTTCCCATTAAATTCAGATCCATCTTCAAAATCCTTCTGCACACCTATAAGTCCATCCACAACCTCTCCCCCCTACCGGTCTGACGTCATCCACATCGCCACTCCCTCCCGCTCCCTCAGGTCCCCCTACATCCATCTCACCGACTTCTGCCCGCCTCAGCACCATGGGGAGCAGAGCTTTCAGTCGCTCTGCTCCCCGACTCTGGAACTCCCTTCCCCCAGACATCGGGAACAGCTTCATCCTGTTCAAGTCCAAACTAAAGACCTTTTTGTTCAAATCTGCATATAACTCTGCATAACGTCTCTCCTTATGTCCACAATGCTGTCATTTATTTTAGCCTTTTAATTTGTCTATCTTGTTTTCTATTTTAGCCACATTTTACCTATGGTTTTATTGTTCATACTGTAAAGTGTCCTTGGGTGTCATGAAAGGCGTTACAAAAATAAAATGTATTATTATTATTATTACTATAGTTAAATCACAAGGAGTCAGATCTGGTGAATCCACATTACACTGAATCAATTTTGCACAAGTTTTAACAGTTTTATCCATGAGTTACACAACGACTGGGAGGTAATGTACACTGACTATGTCATCTTTGGAAATTAAACCTTACAAATGAAGGGCAATCAACTTAACTCAGTTCAGTTGAATTGAAGGTTTATTTTGCTCTTCTACTGAAATTCTTCTGTTGATCTAAGTTTTGTTCAATGGATTATACATCTACTGCTATAATCCGGTTAAACAAACAACTCAACATGATGCATTCAAGTTCATTTTGCAGCTGTTTCTTCATAGTATAAACCCTACAGAAACTGCAGAAACAGGTAAATATTTGTGATTTTGTGATATCAAAGATTTGTCTGCAGGTAACAGAAATAAACCCTGTTTGAGGTGTTTCAAGGTGAGCAGACAGGTGAAACTAACCCTCCGGGCTCTGCCGCTGGACATGATTTCGGAGATGCCTTTGGCTGCATCGTTCTTCTCGGCCACGCAGAGGACCCGCTTGATCTGAGTCCGGCTCCGGTTCATGTCTGCCTCCTGCCGGGGGTCCGGACACAGAGGGATCTGAACACCGCAGAGGCACCTCCGCTGGGCTCTTATCCGAGGTAAACCCGATTGAAGAGAAGATCGTGCGAAGAGATGCACTAATAGCTTCATAAGGTGGCGACCCTCCAGGCAGCGTCCCGGCTGCTCTCCCTCCGCTGCAGCATGTTAGTTAACGGGGCTAGCTAAAGTCATCGCATCGGCTTCCAGAAAGTTTGCCAAAGCGCTTAAACCTCGCCAGCGGAGGAATAACTTCACTTGCGATCACTGTAACACGAAGGGGAAAAAAATAAAACGAATTTAATAACAATTTCTGTTTTAAAAAGTTAGACAAACAACTTCGACCTCACATACTGTTAGCTGTGTTTACAAAATCCGCGCCCGGCTGTCAAAAACCGCCGTAATCCAGGTCGTAAAACTGTCGTAAAGCGCCACGCATTAACGTCTAATTTAATTTTGATAACAACTGATAGCAGTTCACACAAAATAAACGTTTAAATCATCTACACATGTTTTATTGTTAATCATACATTAATAAAAAGAAATAAAAATATAAGAAATACATCGGTGCTGCTGTAAATGAAAATACACCCTAAATAATAACTTTTTTGCCATCTTTTTTTTTTTTTTTTTACCAGCCGTACAAGACTTGCTTACGTTACTGTGTTTTTCAAAATAATGTTTTATCTACAAATATGTTTTTTGTGTTTCACTTAAATTTTTCTTTTGTGGGGTTTTATACTATAAAAGTAATTGTGTAACTTTAAATGTTCACTTCTATAAACACCCACGGGTTTACTGATTACTTATCTTGCTTTTGCACCTTTTAAAACAGTGATGAGACTGGTGCACTTTGGGACGTATTGTGAAATATATTAAGATATTTCATTTTTAGGGTGGATTTTCCCTGAATGGGAGGAGTATCGGTCACCTGACCGTGCAGCATCCAGCTGGGTAAACATGGCGTCTGTCTCTGGATGTGGACGGTAAATGTTGCGCCTCTGTCTGTAAGCGGCGTCTCTGTTTTTTACCAACGGGCTATAATTTTATCCAGAGACCAGTAACGCGATGGACGCGACAAATGGAGGCGTAAAGGGCTCGAGGAAAGACGCTATGCACTGATGATGCTTGACATTTTCCCCCTTTCTGCACACCATTAATGGTATGACGCCTCCTCGGACGCTGTGATTGGCGCTGCATAATTGCTTTTGTTAACAATCACTGAGTTTTATCTCAGTTTATCTGTTTAGTTACATTTTTAAGACAAATCAACCATCCTATACTGTGATTTATATCTTAAAGGCGCACAAACGATTTTTTTATGTGCATTTTATTGTTGGCCTGCCTTTGTTATTTATGTATACCAGTTGTTTTGTTATTTTTATTTTTTTTTAAATTTCTCAATCAACAATTGGTTTGACATCCCCTACAACAGTGATATCTGGATAATGTGAGCAGGATGACCAGTCTGACTGGATTGTATGTAGCTGTGCCTCACTCTTGTGCTCTGACAGGATTTTTATGACTGTTAGCAGTGCTGCTGTTTCTCATGCCTTTCTCAGCAACACCACTATGATAGGCTCCCCTGATGTGGTTGCTTTCACCAAAGAGGATGAGTACGGGCAGACTAATCCGGACCCCTGGGCCCTCCCAGAGGAGTTCTCGGTTCCCCTCCATCCTCTTGCCGACTCCAACCCCTGGGCTAAAACCTCCTATGCCAAGTTCACCAAAGACTTCATCCTCATCTCTGAGTTCTCCGAGCAGGTGGGCCCTCAGCCTCTGCTCACCATCCCAGATGATCCCAAAGTCTGCGGCACCTTCGACCTTAACTACTTCTCCCTCCGCATCATGTCTGTGGACTACCAGGCCTCTTTTGTAGGCCACCCGCCTGGCAGCGGCTATCCCAGGCTCAGTTTTGTGGAGGACTCCAGGGTTGTGCTTGGAGACTCAAAGGAGGGGGCGTTTGCTTACGTCCATCACCTCACCCTTTACGACCTGGAAGCGAGGGGCTTCGTTCGGCCTTTCTGCATGGCGTATGTGGCGGCCGATGAGAGGAAAATCATGCTTCAGTTTCAGGAGCTGTCCCTCCGCTTCTCGCGGGCCTCAGAGTGTCTAAAGGTGGGGAACAGGAGAGCGTTCGCCAAGGAGCTTCAGAGGAAACTTCAGGACCTGGAGTAAGAGCCACTAAATATTTTACCCTCCTACATAAAGACTCAAAAGTAGGGATGCAACAATACCACTTTTTTCCAAAGCGATCCGATACCGATACTTGATTCTCAGTACCTGCCGATACCAAGTACCGATACCAATACTTCTACCAAACTAAAAACATGCAATGAATTGGATGACAGGTTTTATTTTCTTGTCTGCTTTTTACAACAAACAATGGTTTCATGTGAAAAGAAAAATTGAAATCGGTTCCTGGTATTAGGGATGCAAATTATCAAGTAATTCATTAATCGATAGTCGATCAATGGTTAATTCATTGTTAAGCGACAATTTTTCTGAGAAGCTGAATTTCCCCCTGAATCAAGAGATTCCTTTCCATGAACATCTTAGGTGAAAATGCAATTCATATTCCTTAATAAAAGATTTTTTCTTAACATCAGGAAAAAAGACACATGCAAAACAAGGATATTAATATTATTTTTAGTAGTAAAATTAGTATAGGTTAAATTTAATATAATAAATGAAGATACTATGTTTATGGTCAGAAGACAGCTTCTCTTGTGTTCCTGCATGTGTATCAAGGACTTCTGGCATCGCGCCTCATGTGGGCTGGCAAGGAATGACAGGCTCAAAATTATTAATTGCGCTGACTTTATTTTAATCGAGTAATTTCTTATCAACAATTAACTGATAATCGATTTAGTGTTTGCATCCCTACCTGGTATCGATCGATTTAGCGACTATACTGATACTGGTATTGGTATCGATGCAACCCTACTAAAAAGGTTATGCAATTTTAGCTATGAAATCATAAAGGTGCAGCCTTCTGTTGCAAATCTATTCCTAGTGTAAGATTACTTAAAGGGGTACTGTGTAACTTTTGGCCACTAGGGGGCTAAACCTGTAACTTCCCACAGGTCACATGAGTGTGTTGCAAAATTGAACAGTTTTTCTCTTTATGGGCTCCTCAGACACCATGTTAACCTTCTTACTTTGTTCAAATTTGAAAATCTTTCAAAGAAAATGTTGCATGAAGTTCAGCCCACTGTGTTTTATAAAGTACTGAAGGTCACATGATCCATGAGAGACGGATCTGCTAATACCAAGTTGCATGTCTGGTTTCTGAAGAGATCTGCCCCTTCAGAACACTGACAAGTGACAAACGATGTATTGACCCTAGAAACCATCAATTATTACTCATGTTACGCTGATATTTGAGTCAAAATTTTAATTTTTGGGAAATTACATGTTTAGACCCTTAGTGGCCAAAAGTTACCATAATCCCTTTATGCTGAGGTATTTACTCAACATTTCTTTTCTCCCCAGGTACACCCACTCTGTGCTGCAGCGGGAGGAGGGCCTGCAGAGAGAGGCCGGCCCTCAGAGCATGTACTCCGCTCACGCTGTGGAGAAGGCCAACGAGCTAGCAAACGTAGAAAAGAGCATTTACGAACACAGAGACCTGCTGAGGCAGATCTGCTCCTACCATCGCCGTCCTCGCCGGGATCCTCACGCCGTCACCTGCCAGAGGTGCATGAGCGAGTGCTTGAGCGAATGTGAAGAGCTGCTGGACAAATACGCCAAGCTCGCCGAGCCTTTCGGTTACAGCGAGAAAGGCGGGGGAGGGCCGGATGGGCCGGGGGGTGAAGAAGAGGTAGACGAGGAAGAGGAGGAGGGCGTTAAACGCAAGCCGTCCTACACGCCGCAGCTGATCAAAGCCAAGTCGGCCAAGTGCTTTGACAAGCGCCTGAAGACCCTGCAAGAACTGTGCGATGAGACGTTCTACTCAGCCACCGTGGAGCTTCTGAAAGAGACGGAGAGGAGTTTCCGGGGTGACCTTTGTTACCTGCACACACGCCGCCTGGACAAGGCTCTACGGAGGAAACTGAGGATCGTAAACTTTCTGTTTGAGGAGGAACTTGACGACAATGACAACGATGAATCAGGAACACTAAGACCATTCTGTGCTGTGAACCACACTGCGGACAACTGCGGACACTTAAATCCACCTCATATCGTTCTCGGACCTGAACCTCTTGAGCTGGACGCACCGGAACCTCCAGGTCCGGTGGATCCCGCCTCTGAGACCGGCACTACTCAGGAGATCGAGCTCGGACTCGGGGAGAACCATCTCGAGTCCTCGCCTTCAGACCAGACTCCGGAGACGCAAGAAAGCTCGGAGGAGACGAAAGGCAGCTTCAGCAGCGATAAGAGCGGGACGGACCCCGCGGAGAAACAGGAGAGTCTGGCCAGCACCAGGTCAGACGGACCCGATCCCGATTCCGACTTGACCCCGGACCCCGACCATAATACCGACCCAGAGAGGGAGAGCAGCAGTGAGGAAATGGAGACCACCGCGGGGGAGGATGAGGGAGACCAGACGCCTGTCTCACTGCTGGAAGTGGCCTCAGAGCTGGACGCTTGCAAGGAGGAAGATTGTGTTACTGGGAATGAGTCAGACTTGCTGGTTCCGATCGACACGGCATGCTGCATGGCCCATGAGGGTTTCCTTTACGAGGCATCTGCCCCTGATGTCCACCCACAACCCTCTCAAACCCTGGTCGTCAACCAGGAGCCTCACGCGCTCCTTCCCCTGCAGGACGACTACACTGTGGGGTCTCCCTGCTCTGAGAGCCCTGCAGCGGGGCTGGAGCTTCCTGTGGAAGACGCTGTGTCCCGCACCTCAGTGGAAGACGGCTCCGACTGCACCATGAGCGCCTCCACCGGGTCCGACCGAGCCGCCTCGCCCCTCGGTTACGGAGGGGTGGTGACCCTCCGTCAGAGGAAGAAGGCCGGCCAGGGTGCCTTGAGGTTCGTGCGTCAGTATCCCTTCGCCATGCAAGCTCTGTGGTGCCTGCTGAGCGGCAGGACCCTGGTGGTGCTGGGGGCAGAGGAGGGCAGGGTCCGCCGCCTGGTGGCCGCTCTGGCTCTCTTCGTTCCTGGACCTGGGAAGTGTGGAGAGAGGGTTCAAGCCTGGCTGTCGTGTCCCTTCACCCTTACTGACCTTCAGAGGTGGAAACTCATCGGACTGCAAAGGTAGGACGAAGCTAAAATCACCGGTTTGCATTTAGGTTTTTAACCAGGCTTATAGTCATAGTGTGTAATTTTCACACTTTTTAGTGGTCAAACTGCAAATTTACAACAACTTTAACCTCTCCCCCGCCTCCCCCTTCCGCCGCGCGCCTTCCAAGAATACGGTAGCCGTCAGGGGATACAATGAACGGCGACGCAACGTCCGCATCAGCTGCCTTTTCAAGTCTCAAGTTTGTTTATATACAGTTATATAGCTGCACATAACTGGTCATCCAGAGCTACTACCCTAAAACTTTTAGATGGATTCTTTCACCAACACAGCTGATTCATATAAATGTCTCATTGAATTTACTCACCTTTCTAGTAGAAAGGCTGCAACCTCTGTCCATTTTTAGCCACACATCTCCCTCATTTATTGTCTCCATCTTGTAAATGCCGCCCAGATATAGACTCTGGTTTTCTCCTGATTATGTTTTCTTTTTCTTTTTCTTTTTCTTTTTCGTGATATCCTGACCTCCGTCTCAGGCGGCAAAGAATAAAAATGGTCCTCCGTGTCAGTAGAAAAAAGCACAGATTGTGTTCCCCACAGTCGTGTTTACTTCCTCCTTCTCCTCTCCTGGTACTAGCGGCTGTGGTAGCAACAACACAGGGGGCGGGGTGTATCGCCAAAAGCGCGCATTGCTAACGAGTTTGTCCCCTTTTGGCTACCACATTTCAAAATGGCAATGCAAAACGGCAGCCTTGTATGAGGCACGCCGCCACTTATGTATTTATAAATAACTATTTCTAAGCAATGAGAATAGTTTTTATTTTGATGCGGCTGTGAATAGACTTTCGTAAAATACGCATTAATGAAAGCAATACTGGATTTTTATTCATAAAAAGCCAAATTAGTTACACACTGTACCTTTTAAAGGACGCGCTTTGGAGTTTGATGGTAGTTCTTTTTATCACTTACTCTACTATTACTCATCTGGTCTGACTCAGTCCTCGATGACTCATGCAGACACGACCGCTACAGCACTACCGAACACAGCAGCACATCTGTCTGTAAAACAGCAGAGCAGCTTTTCCTGTTGATTTTCCCAAAATATTATGATATTTGAGCTTTCTAAAGGACGGTTTAACTTAACCATTTAATCTATTCGATTTTTTCGCAACAGTTTGGGGCAGTTATGCAGAACAAGCTGGTCCTGTGTAGAGCCACGGCGTGTTTTTGTCTTTTTGTCTGACTCTACACACAGCTGCAAATTCAATATTGTGAGACGCTTCAGAGAAAGCAGCCTTTGACTTCAGACTGTCATGTATTATACATCAATTTAAGCTCAAGAATCTGCTGTGAAAGGTATGCGAGGATCATTTAACACACTGAGTGATGACACCATGTGGTAAATAAAGCTGTTACAGCCCAACAATCGTCACATTCAGCACTTACAGACAGTTATGACTATATCATGTATAGTTTTACACTATGCATTACACCAGGGCTGGCTTAATAACTGTAAACTGGGGAAAAATGCATTATGAATTGTTTTCCTGTGTGAAATCTTAGCAGAACCCCATACAGCAAAATAACAGAGTTCTTTAGGACTTTTGGATGTAAAATAATTAGTTTTAGCTCAACCTGCCTATAAAAATACTGTAGTTCTTTTGCAGTTGCTGACTCCAAAAAGGGTCAAACCCACAGCTTGAGGGTTGTTAAACTGCATATTGACTGTATGCACATATGTTCTATAATCATGTATGGTTTTAATTTGGATTTATTCATCTTCAAACTTGTTGAACTTTTTTTAGAAACATTGAGTTCATTCAAGAGCTTTTGTAGTTTTTAAGTTATTATGTATTACGATTATTGGAGAAGTGCGTGCATCGTTTCTGACTTCTACATGAAGCACAAACGTATTGAAATACAAGTCCATCACTTTTACCCTCCCAGGTTATGGTGAGGGTTATTCACCTCTAGTTGTGTGGTGTGTTGAAGTGCAGGGTTTATTCATCAGACAAAAATCATCGCATAAATTAACAGATTGTTTGCACCCCCGACATCTAAAGAAAAAAAGGGTGGATTTCTAGCGGAGACTGACTTCATGTTCAACAGGAACTGGCAACACTGTACCGGTGTATGTAGTGGGAATGCTGGCAAGGGCATCACTTAAGTGGAGCACTTTGTCAAGGCATGACTTCTTTTCCCGTAACAGCAGTCTGAATGGAGGCTAATTGAAAATAACGGTCTGTTAGTTTAAGTACTTTCTCATTTAATTTAGCTTCTTTCCCAAAAGCAGCGTAACTCAATCAGGAATATTTTCTGGCATTTTAGAGTCATCAGCTTTGTATACAGTATACATGTGCTAATAAATGACTGTAGGTATTTATAAAATTGTTTTTTTATATTATATGTTTATCTATCTATCGATCTATCGATCGATATATATAGATATGCATATATATACATATCTATGTGTATATGCATATACGTGTATATATATATTTATACATATATATAAAGATGTTTATCTACACTTTCTATCAACAACAAATCAGCTATGGCTTCAGACTATCTTTCCATCTTTTGTGTCCTATTTAAGTAAAACTGAAGGTGAAATACTAATTTGTGAGTGAAAAAATGAAGAAATCCTTTGTATTTGACAAGTTATTTTCTGTTCTCCACAGAGTTGCATCTCCCGTGGGCTCCAGCATGCTTTACTCGCTGTCCCGCTACAGCCGCTACATCTCCATCCTCGACGCCGACCAGAAGACTTTACGCTGCCCGCCTTACCGTGGCCAGCTCCTCACCAACATCGCCGACCACCGCACCTACATCCGCCGCGGCTCCACCTACTTCCTCCACTTACAGAGCACGCTCTGCCGCCTGGCAGCCAAGGCCTTCTTACTCACCTTCACCCACCACCTCCACCTGCCCGTCAGCTCCACAGAAGGGCTCGAAGTCGTTGACGGCAGACGCCGCTGCTTCCTGCAGGAGCAGCTGGGGCTGGACGAGGAGGACAGCCAGATACTGCTCTACCTCAGCCAGCTGGTCACACAGCAGTATCTGCAGCCTGCCAGCGGCAGCGGCACAGCTGCACCTTGCTTCAGCTTCAACTACACCACCAGCGTTTTATACAAAATCTAATCTCACACTGGGAGGAGGAAAATAGGATTCTTCTGCACATTTCAGCAGCAATCATCTGTGAACCTGTTTCATTTTTTCTTCTGGACCAAAAGTGATCTTGAGAAGTTGGAACTCGCTGCACTGGTTATACGCTTATCTGCGTTTATCTTGCCTCTGTTTGCAGGGCGAGGGAAGCACAGGCTCTGAATGTCTTCGACTAGTCTACTTATGTGTATTTGATCCCAAGTTTGCTGGTATTCTCTCCCACACACACACTCACACACACATTACAGAGCAGATGAAAGTGAGCTCTGCTTGTTGTCCTTTGGAAATGTGCTTTCTATTTTCATGGAAAGGAAAAAAAAAAGAAGATACCAATTTCACCAGCATGTTTGAAGTTGAGTCTCTTCAACATATTTGCATCACTCCATCGGCTGCGCTTGTGTGTGCTGGTTTCACTTCAGCCAGCTTGCTAACAGGTTCGGTGTCTGCTCTGTGTTAACACCTCCCCGTCACTGAGCAGTTTGTCTGCTTTGATATCATCCAAACTTTACGTAAACATGTTTTTTTCCCAGTTTCGCTGTAACAAACCCGCGTATGCTGACATTTTCTGCCTGTCAAGAACAGACGTCCTTCCGTGGAGAAACTATCGGCACCGCGCAGGCTGGTTACAGCTGGTTACAGCTGGTTTTGTGACAAGCCTATCTCTGTGAGAACCATCTTTCATCTGTCTTAATCTCCCTGACATTAATGTTTTTATTTTTACACGTGAATTTTAGCACACATTCCTACAAAAAAAAAAGGATAGATGTCTCTTTTTCTTCCAAATAATCAAGACATTGCATTTTTAACTGAGAGGACCATCCTCACAATCAGAAGTTAATCTCAGTTTGATAAAGTTTCCAAAATCTCGCCATTTTTGCCGGGGGGCATTTTCATGGAAATCACTGAGATTTTAAAGCTACTTAACCTAAATGTATTGGATGTTTCTGTTTTAAAGTTGTGTAAGAGTGTTGTGGTGTCAGCATGAGATAGTCTTGTGCCAGGGTGATCACTTGATGTCTAGGTTTTGTCATTTAAATGAACAGACTGATTTGTTTTTAAGGCTCTTGGATTATGAAAACAATTTATTTCTTGTGCCATTAGACACAATCTTGAGTCAGATTTAGGTCAGTTTATGCTTTATTTAATAACGTTTAGCTGGGTGTATGCTGGGTATGAACAAACCCCTTCTCTTCTTGTGTATTTGAAGAGAAGGGGGGGGGGGCTACCACCATGCTTTGCACACCCAGAGTTTTTAATCCAATTTCTTTTTTAAAGTCCTTTTAGGCCAGTGTAGGGACTAAAAGACGAGTCTGCACAGTCAGGGTTTTGTTGTGAGGTTAAAAAAAAAAGCGGGTCATGGCTGATGGAGGCTTTTTAACAACAACCTGACATTTCTTACTCCATTCCATCTTAAGTTTGGTGCAATTTGTGCTTTGTGAATATCATCGCAGCATGTGTCACCTTAATTTATTTTTTCCCTAAAACAAATGTCGAGCTAATGCAAAAAGGTGAATGTAATCTGAAAAAGCCATACCACAGTGTGCTTAACATGTTTGTCACCGAGTGTCCTTATGTTGCCATATCATGTCTGCTTTTTGAGTCTCATCATCAGTAGTATGTGTGGGGGCACTGAGCTCGTTTCAGCCCTGCAGGACGGTATAATTACCAGTGATTTTAATAAAGCACGATCTGAATGTTCCCATGCTTTTATGTCTTCATTGTAGTCGTATTGGAAAAGGTTGAATCTCGCTGTGAGGCGCCCCGTGATCGTCTTCATTAAACATCCAAAAACACCAACAGCCTCGTGTCTGGGTGCCTCAGCGATGACGGATGTGTGTTTCGTGGTGTCATGAATTATAAATGCTCATCTGTGAACGCATCTAATTGCCCTGCTGGAGCAGCAGAAGGAAAGGTGACGATGTGAAAACAAGTCTGCAGCAATATGATGGGCTTCGATACCGAAAGGTTGAAACTGAATGTGGGCGGCTCGCTGTGTAACTTGAGATGTAAAAAAGCTCGCATCAGCGTTTAATGGATGAAAACTGAAAGTCCGTCATTAGCAGAGATGTGCAAAAGCTGCTCTTTTCGAGCTGCATCGATTTAATCCATCAGAGGTGCATGGAAATAAAGTTTGTCCACCTGCAGGTTAGTATGATCACATTGGGAGTGTGACTGGGTAAAATCCAGACATGTTTAGGAATGTGGAAAAAAAATAAGTAACAGCTGGTCCTTGGCAACAAAAATATCAAATTATACTCAACAGGATATTCAACCAGATAAAAACCTCATGAGATAAGATCTTCTAGAAGGCCAGGCAAAGAAGCCAGCCCAAGTACAGGTTTATAAACCACATAATAAACAGATCTGCTATCAAAAGTAAAAGGAAGGTACAGTCACAGCAGACAACTAGCATGAAATACCCCATGGGTTGATTAATGCAAATAAAGCTTAAAAACAGTCACACTGACCAAATACTCCTCTGAAAATATTTTACCAGCAGCCTAGTGTACCTTATTATATTAGAAGACATTGTATTGAAGCTTTAAAAAAAAAAAAGGAAAGACAACATGTTACAAAAAAAGTAGTCAATTAGTCACTGACAAATTAAATTACGCAATTGGCAAAGGTTTGGTAAGAATCTCTATTGATAAGACAAGGAACTCTATTTTGAATAGTGAGTTAAATGAGTAAATGTTTAAAAAACTTTAAGGTAATAATTGAATGATAATAATTATTTAAATAATTTAAACATATTTTTCTAAAAAAAATCTTATTTTGCTTTAGTCCACAATTTGAATATACACAAAAAGAAGAAGAAGAAAAAAAAACGTTAATCAGATAATTTAAAAGAAATTACATTAATTCAAAAAAACTTTGCTTTTAGAGCACTACCATAACACAAAAAAATTACATGTGCACACAAACATAAATATATTACAAGGATCCAGAAAATCTTTTACGTATATATAATATATATATATATAGTGCCATAGGGTTTAAATTCAGCTACTCCATTTATCTAAAAAAATATTTTAAATGAAAATGCACCTTTTGAAGACATATTTCATATTCATATACATTTTAATACCTTAATAATTTAAATAAACTGTATTAAGTTTAATAAAATTAAAAATGATGTGTGTATCAAAAGGTCAGTGACTGAAAATTATACTGGTATCTAATAACTTTGCAGAAATAACTGCTGTTTTTATTCTCCTACAATGAGTCATTTGCTGTGTCTACAGTACATACATGGCAGCTGCCTTGTTTGTGCCATCATTTTAACTTAGATGTCTTTTTTATGTGAAAACAACTGAAGGCATTTGTGAAGTGAGACAGTCTTAGTTTTACGACTGGAGTTGTTTTGTCTGATAGCAGTTACTTGTGGTGTAGTCATTGCTGCACCTGAGCCCACAGGATCCATACACACATCTAAACATGTTCATGTCTGAAACAAGTTTGACCGCTGATGCTTACCATCCATTTGCAACTGTGTTTGGTATTTAAAGTAATTTCTATGACCATCTCTGCCACTAGAAAGCGCTGTACATTAAAATATTGAGCTAAAGATGCTTTGTGAAATTTTAC
>JAVQJG010160621.1:0-16851 GCA_036024015.1 Craterocephalus amniculus
ATCTTTTACCGCAGTTTTGCGCAAATGTCGCTGCAAGTCGCTCTCTGTCTGCGCTGCAGCGCTGCTCTCTGCCTCCTCTTGTCCTGTTGTGTAAATCATGATTTCTGCAGCTGATCAGCTTTGCTGCCGTTAGTACGTCTCTTTTGTTGCGTTTGTTTATTTTTTTATACCACAGTGGTTGGCTATATCAGCATCACATACAATTTGACAGGACAGGGGTACCCCTCCTGTGACAGACAGAGGACACAAACGAAAAAAAAAACAAAAAAACAAAAACGAAGTGGGTACTTGCCCGGCCGGGCATGCGGGCGAAGGTTCTACTTGCCCGGCAGCGATTTTTACTTGCCCAGGGCAATCGGCCAACCGTTAATGTCGGACCCTGCAAACTGTTCAGAGTTTAGGGAAACGGTAGATCAGAAACAGCTGTGAAACAATTTAACCTGAAACAAAACCACAATCCAGATATGCCAGAAGATTTCAGCACTTCTAGAGGGAAAGGTCTGCATAAACTAAAGGTACTTAATAGAAAGTAATCAGTGGGATTGGCGGGCATTAAGTAAAGTGACTCAAAACTCATAAAACATCATCAACTTAGGCTGCCAACAATTATTCTTAGTTTACATGAAGATAAACAAAGATTGTGATATTCAGTCTGCACACCATGGAGTGAGTAACAGTGTAGACATGATCTCTACAGCCTTGATACTTACGGAGAAACGCAGTCAAACAGCGGCTCATATCACTGCCAGAGTTTTACTCTGATTTGGTTTCTAACACAAACGCTTCTTTCACCGATGTCTGCTGCTGATAAAGTAACGTTCAGGCGGACACGGGCAGCAAATTAAAGTAAAAGTTAAAGAGTCTCTTGGCTATCTAAAAGTGAGAGGAGAGATTAAAGGGTGAGAAGTGAAGGAAAAGAGAGACAGAATGATAGAAGAGGGAGAAGAAGGAGGGGAAAGGGGAAGAGATAAAGAAAAAGCCTGCTAGGCTTGATCAATAGTCATTCTGGTGTCTCTGTGGACGGTTACCTCTCCTTTTATTTTCCTTAAACTCCAATATTTCCCTCCATTCTCCACTTCTGTGCTCTTTCTGCACTCTTCTCCTTCAGTTTATCATCTCTCTCATTTACTCCACCCTCATTTTCACTCTGATGCTTTTCTCTCAGTGGCTCTGCTCGACGCTTTCTGATCTGTCCTCTGCACCCTCTCATTTTCTCCTCTTTCAACCCGTTCCATCTCTCTTATCCACCTACTCCAACTTATCTTACATTCACGCTGTGAATTCTCCCTGTTTCTCAAGATTATCCTCCATAGGCTGTGCAATGAAATGGGCAGCAAATAGGGTAACACTCATTGTTGACCGGACGGGTTTGGAGAATGGAGACCAGTATGTCACGTGGTGTAATAAGCCGGCTTTCAGAACGCTGCAGGACGGGCTTATCTGATTTCCTAGTTGAACCATCAGCTAGGTTTTTGGGGATATTTTTAGTGTCTAACAGATGAGTGTGCTGCTGATGAGCTGCTGCAAGTGAATGTGTCTGTGTCATGTATGGAGAGTGTGTACTCTGTGTGTGTTCCTGGCGAGCCACTGCTAATTCTTTGAACTCATTAGACTAATTGGACGGTCTGCAGAAAGCTCCACATTGATCCTAGCAGTTAAGATTCTCCTCCCTTTGAACACTCACTGATTTTCCTCTCAATTTTCTCCCAGTTGCTTCTTCCTCATGTCCTCATATCTTCCTCTCCTCTTCACAGCCTTTGGCACACTCGCTTTCTGGACACAGTAAACTGCCTGGAGTTGTTATAATCTCACCTAATCCCGCTTTGCCTCTAAATGACATTTATGCTATCCCTAAATAAACTCGAATATGATCAGCTCATGTAATGATGAATGGGTTTTCATTTAAACACATTTTTGGTGAATGACAGGGTAGTGAAAAAAATTGTGCAGTTTCACAAACTTGATAGCCAACTTTATATTACAAAAAAATATGTAAAAGATATGAAACATGGAGTCATGTGCAGAGTCGAAGGCATTGATATGTGCAGTAGACTTCCTTACCGGCCACTTTGTTAGGTGCTCAATAACTTGCTCACACAAATATCAAACCATCCATTCACAAAGGAGCAACTAAATGTATTTGGTCATGTAAACATGGTCGAGACGACTTGCTGAAGTTCAAACTGAGCATCAGAACGAAGAAGAAAGAGGATTTAAGCTATTTTGAATGTGGCATGGTTGTTGGTCTGCCTTTTTTTATAAATGGCTGATCTACTGGGATTTGCATTGCAGTTGTCTGGTCAAACATGTCTTCTTGATTTCAGAAGAGGATAGGTGGAATAGTTAGATAAGGTAAAAAAGCAACAGTATGCAGAAAATCATCTCTGAACACAACACGTCCAACTTTGAAGCAGATGGGCTCCAGCTGCAGCAGAAGACCAAACCTGGTGCTCCTCGTATCAGCTAAGAACAGGAAACTAAGGCTACAATTCACACAGACTCACCAATACAGTCTGACGAGTTTCCATTTCATCTCCACATTCAGAAGCAGGGCTCAGAATGTGGTGGAAACGACATGAAAGCATTGATCCATCCTACCTTGGATCAATGGCGCAGGCTGGTGGTGTAACGTTGTGGGGAACAAATGGCCCAGCACAGCCTACCTGAGTACTGCTGCTGACCATGTCCATCCCTTTCTGAGCCCAGTGGAGCATCTGATGCTACTACCAGCAGGACGATGCACCACGTCACAAAGCTCAAATCATCTCAAACTGCTTTCTTGAACCTGACTACGAGTTCACTGTACTTCACTGGCCTCCACAGTCACTGGATGTGGTGGAACGGGAGATTCTCATCATGGATGTGAAGCAACTGTGTGATGCTATTATGTCAATTCGGAGCAAACTTTCTGAGGAATGTTTGAAAAACATCTGGTTCAATCTATGCCACCAAGAATTATGGAAGCTCTGAAGATAAAAGGAGGTCAAACCCAGAACAAGCAAGGTGGACCTGATAAAGTGGCCAATAGTGCCATGTGCACATCCGCATTAGCATGCAAATCAAAATACTGCCCCTATGACATTCATTCATTCATTTTTCTGTACCGCTTAATCCAATGGGTCGCTGGTGGGCTGGATCCCAGCTATTTGCAGGCGTGAGGCGGGGTACACCCTGACAGGGTGCAGGGCCACATATAGAGGGACAGACAACCATTCACACACACACACTCACTCCTAGGGAGAATTTTTGAGTGTCCCATTAACCTCACATGCATGTCTTTGGACAGTGGGAGGAAGCCGGAGAACCCACGCATACACGGAGAGAACATGCAAACTCCACACAGAAAGGTCGCTGTTTCAACTCCCCCCCAGCCCGAACCAGCAACCTTCTTGCTGTGAGGCAGCGGTGCTAACCACCCCACCACCGTGCAGCCACCCCCATGACATAAATTACATTATTTAATGCTATTAAATTATGCTAAAATTAACTAAAAGTAGAACAATTTTTATAAAAGAGAAAAACATTTAATTACTTATAAACACATCTTTTTAATCAACTGACAAAGATATGAACAACTTCAATATGCTGAAAAGCTTTTCATGAAGTAACCATCCACCACAACTTCCCAAAAAATGTGCACTGATTGTGATAAGAACAAACACAATAAACCATAAATGTGTTTTGTCAAACAAGCTGCAAGTAAAAGCAAAAACTGAACCAGAATCAATATTTTTTTGTTGGAGTCTTTGAGCAGCATACAGTTAATACTAAATTATTCACGCGGTCCACAACACCATGATTCACTCCAAAAATATGCAACTGTGCTGCACAAGCCCTACTTACTGTGCGCTCAGACCAAACGGGGCAAAAGCCGCAAAGACACCTGAGGCAACGCGAAAAAGCCGGCAGCTTCCAAAGCAGTAAAAGATTTTGACCGCTTTAGCCGCTCAACACGTGACGGACGTCAAAGTTAAATGGCTCTATTCATTTAAAGGAGCTGCAAAGTGGACTTTGTGACAGCTGCTGCCATGGTTCCTGCATGCAGAGTTGCATAGGACTTTATATAATACTATTGCGGCCAAAAAGTGTTTTCTTTTTTGGGTGGAACGGGGAACACGGGGTGAGGAGGTTAGGCAATAAAAGTAAGAATGACAGTTTGCTTCAATTTCCTGGCAACCGGCGACTCTTACCACGCTGTTTGTTGCCAGCATACAGTGTGTGTGTTAGCACCGCGAGCTATGTCGTAGTCAGTATCGCCACAGCGATTTGGGACGTGTTGGTGCTCCAATTCACACCAGCATCCAATTTTTTATTTTTATTTTGGTCCAGGTAGCCAAAAAGACGTACATCATAAGGGAAGGATGAGCCGAACAGGTTATCAGCATGTCAGCATCCATGACAGAACGAGTGTGTTGTAGGAACCAGAGTAACATGCCGTGTTCTTTGGCGCCCGCTCCATCGAAGGACACCTGTATCTGATTGGTTGCTGCCTGTGGCCGCTGAACCGTATCATGGCTTATCACCATAAAGTTAACTGAGTTTCAACTTCTAATCTAATGCCGCTTTGGACACTTTTGCCACTTTGGACGCCCAAGACGCGCGGCTGATGGCGACAAAAGCATTGGCCTTTCCAGACGCCCGGTTCTCATTGGAAACATATTACCTTCCGGCTTCCTTGCCGCTTTTGCCACTTTTGGTCTGAATGTATAGTTAAACCAAACCTCAGCCTCTTTTATTGTTACATAAAGCTAAATGACCAATAACTACAGCAGGACAGCCAGTAAAAACATAAAAAATAAAATGATTAAAAGTATATGATAACGGCTGATGCTAACTCTAATCTAACATTAAAAGTACAACAAAATCAGCTGATCATTGTTTATGTTGGATAGAAATGTATGGTTATATGCTGAGCAGGAAAAACACTGCAGTGTCCATCGTAGGAAAGAGAGCCCGTTAAAAAGATTCTTAATGAATAACATCAAACATTCATCTCCACAATCCCACCTGCCTCCCTCCAGCCCCCCTCCCAGTGTCTCAGTAGGAGTTAGCGGATAATGAGGTGTGTGTTGTCAGAAGCACAGCCCATGCTCATCCATCCACCCTGCTTAGTAAGGGGCATGGTACAATAGACACACCCACACTGACACACAAAGTCATGAGGAGAAAGATGTCACAGCAGAAACTCAAACACACTACATACAGTACACACACAGCATACACACATTACACATAACACTTATATATGATGTCCAGCATTACAATATAAATACAAGGATGACATGATTTAACACACCTCTGATCAATCAACATCTGCACCCTCATTCATCCTAATTATCTCCATCTTCCTCCTCTCTCATGCTTTCCTCTTGTTTCACACTGGAGCTCCATGTTGGCTCCTTTCTGCTCTCTCTTGCTTTTAGGAAGGTGAAGGGCAAGTGAAGTGCACCGGCCCCCAGTAGGGAAAGCCATTTCATGTGTGTGTGTGTGCGCATGTGCCCCGTCGTTGCTCATCTGTGGCAGCTTTGCAAGGTGTTCCTCTAATGTACAGAATACATACACTTTAACTGAAAACGCACGCTCGCGCGCACGCACATGCGCACACACACACAGGTGGTTTACATTGCCTGTGGGGACTCTCCACTGACACAACATATTCCTTAGCTCCTTCCTTTAACTTTAACCATCAAAACTGAATAACCAAAACCAAAACAGAATTCTAACCCTGATCTTTCAAACAAGTCTTAACCCTGAAATAATTTTTTTGTTACCAAAGAAACCAAAACTGCAGCCCTTATGTTACATTGAGTCCCCTTAAGTAGATGTGCTGTCAGGTCCTAGTCCCCACCATGATAGGAAAATAAGTATAAACACACCTACACTACACACACGCTCCCTGGCAGCACTTTGCTGCTGTTAAATGAGGGGTTGAGGGACTTGTGCTTGGAGAGCAGTTGGCTCCTCTCCTTTTCCCCTTATTTGTGTTTTTCCTTTAAAAACAGGATAAATAAGCTGGAGTTGAATCATAACAAACTGTGGTGAAGACAAAAATACATTTTATTCAGCTAATTAATCACACAAAAATCAGGAAAACTTTCAATTATCCAGAAATTTATTTGCAGGTAAGGAGGTATTTTCTGTGTGGAAAAGGTGAAAGAACCTCTCATGAATTTGTTGGTCTGCTATCAAGATTGCAGAAAATAACAGCATAAATGCCCTGAAACTTGGCTGAGGTAAAAGGAAATCCCATAATAATATAAAAATCTGCATTATCTATGAGATAGGAAGCTGGCCTTGAAGGGTGACTTCAACATATGGGAGCAGGTTTAGTTCAGGTCTATGAACATCCAAGTATACATGTGAGGATTTAAGCATGTAAGGAAATGCATGAATATTTTTTTTCCAACAAAAAGAAACTTTAATATTACATAATATACCATAAAATTCAGTATTGCTCAGATCCATAGTGACATACACCTGTCTGCCTCTGATGGCCGTATGGTTATGCGTAAGTTTATAAATACAAGGAATATTCCTGAACAATATCGGAATTGCAGATCTGTCTAACTAATTGACAGGATGAATTGAACCTTTTAAAGTGGATTGCAGGAGATAGAACATGAAACAAATAGCACTTAAAGTTACAAAGAGACCAGAAGCACTCAAGAGTTCTGTGTCTCGATCTACCTGATGACATGTAGCACAGACCAGAGTCTCACTGGCATCGGATGCCTGACTGAGCTGCACATTTCCAGTATCTTAGGGACCATTCTGCCTTAAGATCGGATGTAGCCTAGTTAACGTTGCCTTTCCCGAATGTTCAGTTCCGTGCGTGTGCGTATCCGTCATTTGCGTCGAGCATAAATGGGCCTTAAGGCTGCTGGGGAATGTACCATGATGCACTGAGCATCTCTCTCTGAGTTTATGACATCAGCTTGAGTTTATCTGTCTCAGTATGTAGCGCTAGCCTACAGTGATGGTGCTTGTTGATCCTCTTTTTTGTCCTCTTTGTCTCAATTGGTTGGATATATATATCTATAGCCACCATTCATGAGTCTGGTTCTACTGGAGCTTTTCCTTCCTGTTCCTGTTGAGTTTTGGTTCTACTGTCATTCACTACAACAAGGGATTGTATTGAACAGGATTTTATGATGGTTTTTTTAGCTAGGCAAATAATTTTTATGAACTGGTTTTAAACAAACATCGTTATTTTAAATTGGACTAATGTGGATTATCTCATTAATCAAATTTAATTGCATTATAATTAGACTGACCTGTAACTTTTAAATCAAACAACTAGCCTTGAGATGACCTGATTAAATCTGAATTAAGAATTATAAACTAGAAGTGCTGAATAAATGTGGGCGACTGGGTCAATGTGGCTCACAGAATGAAGCTTTTAAGTAGTCAACAAGACAAAAAAACTAATTCATTAATGCAGAAATTCGTCATTTCATGTCAGTCTTAGCCACATTACCATAATGGCATAGACAACAGTGTGCTCGCATGCTCGGCACAACAGTTTGAGAGAGACCATGCATAATTTCAATGTAACACTTCTATGCACAAAGAAAGGTTCATAAAAGTGTTTCATTCTTCGCTTGGTGTGGAGGAACATGACTGGACGGTACGCAGAGCGCTAACCTGCACCTCGTCCAGCACCTCCGGGATGAATTGTCATGCTGACTGCGATCTGAGCAACCTCCCTAATGCTCTTACTGACTGAATAGCAGTAAATCCCTGCAGCCGTCTGTAGAAGCCATGGAGCATGATCGGGGCTCAAAGGTTTAAAAGTGAATATTAATTCCCTCTCCAATAAAACAAGTCTTTTTTTAAACAGCATCTACCTTTTATATTAGTTTTCTTGAAATATTCTGCTGGTGATTCTGCATCACTCCTCATCCTCTCTGCAGTGGATGTGAGTGCAGGTGGTGAGGGCGCTTCACTCCTCCACCCCCACGCCGGCTCTCGATTGCCCATTTAACGGCATGTTTTACACAGTAGAGTGTGTGGAGTGGGGATGGAAATGTGCTGGATCCCGTTTATAACAACTAAACAAAGCAGGACTAGTGTGAATATTGTGTCCACTGTTTTTTGGGTTTGGACAGACATGAAAACAAGTCAGAGGAAGGTGTGCAGCCATTGGAATCCGACTTGTTTCAGAGGGAGGTGATAATGGCTGTCTAATGGATAGTTAAATAATCATGATGTTAGAGTCTGATCTGTCCACACACTTCTTTAAATATGCATACAGTCCAGCTGTGCCAACAGACAAATGAAACAATGAAATCTGACAATGTGGGATTGTGCTGCACACAGAAATTCACACAGACTATAAATACCTCTGACCCCAGGCTGTCAGTGCATCTTGTCCTCATCAGCTGTGTGTCCTTCGCAGAGTATAACAGCTAGGTTAACTGTAGCTAATGTGGCACTGCACTGCTGTCCGCTGTGTCGTGTCTAATCTCTGCCAGCATCTGTCCTGCTGTACCTGTAAATCTCTCTATCCACACTAATCTAAAGTAGCTTGAGGTGAGATGGATCATCAATTCCTCAATTGCAGATATTTCTAATCCAGTGGGGTCAGCGCTCCTGCACATTATAACATAATCAATACAGGTGACTCCGCAGGGATGTTTTCTTTTGTTTTAAAATTGACATTAAAAAAATATGATTTACTAAATTTGAATTTATACAATACCCGAAGGTCTGGTCTTACATGAATATAAGAAGGAGCAATACTTTGTCAATAACAGCATTCCTATCAAGATCCTTCCGTTAATATTTACTTTCATTAAATGTAATTTATAAATAGTTAAATCTCAATTCACTGATAAAAAAGGCAACAATTATATCTGAGCACTAAGAAACAAGGCTAGCCAGGAACCCTCCGAATGTAAACCTTTATGCATTTGTGTAAAGGTTGTAGTCCATTCTCAGCTTTTATCTATCAGAGAGACATACAGTTATAAAAAATAATTTGGTCTTGTGGGGTTGGTACTTACTTAAAGTCACACTATGTAACTTAATGATCTTAAAAATCCCTGTTCCTGTCTTGTTTGATGGCACAACAACATTTTGTGCATTTCTGGAGTTGTCCAGCTGCATCCTGAGGCTGAGAAAATGCACTGAAAAACATTTGGTTTCAAGATGCTGAGTTTTGCTTTATGCTCTGCGTCACACGCTAACAACTGGACATAAACGTACCAGCCATCAGTGGCTGATTCAGCACAGAAACATAAGAAGACATTATTACAGGAAGAGAAGAAAAAAGGAGAAAAGAAAGGACAGAACAAGAGATGAGACAAGCATCAACACAGGACTGACTTTTACTGTCAGAGAGAGCTCAGAGTAGAGGTAGGATGCAAGATGGATGCTAAATTAGCTGTCCATAGGGAATGAGTCACTGAGAAGATCTGCCAAAGTTACATAGCACTTCTTTTAATTAAGGAAAGTGCCACCTCTGGTGACCAATAACATAAAAATGATACTTTATTTACTTCCCAAAATACAAGTTAAAATGCTCGAAATGACCACTGACCAAAGGAGGGGGAGGAAGAAACCTTCACTCACTTTACAGAGTCACAACTATTTCAGTTTTCACAAGAATCTGTGGGGTGTGAGTTTGCTTTTTTCCCCTTTGAATTTTTTATCTAATTTTTTTCTTTTGAATTTTTTTCAAATTGAATTTTTTTTCCCTTTGAAATTTTCATCTTCCAATTTTGACTTCTGAAATTTAAAACACTGGATTTAAAAAACAGTGGAGAAAATGTAATGTAGAGAATTTAAGAGTTTAAAACAGATGAAAAAAAATTACATATTGTAATTTTCTGAATCAAATTTCACTGTATCAAATTCAAAGGCTTATGAATTTCAAAATCTGATGGAACAGATTTACGTCCATTTGAGCAGTAGGATACTAAGCATGTTACTCTACGATGTGCTCTGTTTGCTTACACACGCTGAGCAAATTACCCTGGTTTTCAGGCAGACCAGAGGTCGCTCCTTTAGTCTGCATCAGAGTGGAAATTAGTGTTCACACTTCCACAAACAAACTGTACTATCTGGGGAAGTGGACTAAACAGCACCTACTTGAAAGGAGCCTTTGGGAGGGGGAGGACCTTAGAGGAAGCACCACTTTCAAATCTTGCTAGCTCTACAACATTACGAACTCCATCTTTAACTGTTTATCAGCGGGTGGGAGTGTCTTTAAAAGCTGTGTTCACAAAATGTTGAGGAGGAATGACTTCAGCAAAGATCTTAAAGATAAAACTGCTGCTGCATTTCAGTCTGGGAAGGATCATAAGATCATGTCCAAATAACTTAGTGTGTCGTAAAGCGAGAAAGATTATTCAGAAGTGGAAAATATTCAGTATAGTTGCAAATCATTGCAGGAGTGAACGTCAAAGCACGTTCACTCCAAAATCAAGAGCACAAGAGCTGTATCTCAGACATGACAGATATGTACCGTATGTTTAATGTTACAGCTCTGTCACTAAAACGCTTCTCACTTTCTTTCTCAAACAAGAAAAACCATCTGTAAAGTTAGATCTGAGGTGATGAGACCGAAGTGGAGATGTTTGACCATATTAAACTGCAGCACTCTGATGTAAACCAAATGCAGCATATCAGTGCAAATAACTCAAACCAACTGTAATGGACAGCGGTCGAGGGCTCATGATTTGGGAATCCTTGTAATTTGTGTATGGAAGTAATTCAGATTAAAATGTGAGCCCATCTATCTGCAGGCTCAAAGCTTGGTTCAGACTGGTTCCTCTGCAACATGAAGAAGGCGCAGCTATGGTCCGGTCAGAGTCCAGACCTCTAATGTTAAAGAGTTCATAAACAAATAGCTACAAAGCTAAATGAGCATCATGAAGATTAGCGGATCAGAAAAAAAGCAGAAAACAAGGACCTCAAATCATGTGTTGAGTTATTGATTAATGGGGTGAACTTGTTTTTTCACACACTGTCTGCATTTTGGCAAAAATTACTCCTGAATAAATAATGACACTTATGTTACCTGAATTTAAAACCTGGCATAAAACAGTTTTTAAAAACTATTTTTTTTAATTCAGGTATTTTAAACATTTAAACTCTTTTTGGAGGGATTGAGCACTCTCTCATTCATTTAGCTGTATGGTGAAATAAATGATGTCTATAAAGAACAGTCCAGGGAGAATAAACCTCCGTCTCATGTACTTTCTGCCAGCTTTTCCAGTATTTGTTTTCCTATTATTTTAAATGACAATACTGCACACAAGACCGTTTCCCACATTACATCGTAGCCTTAAAATGTATTTGTCATGCTTCACTGACAGCAGCAGTAAATGTGAAATACCTTTTATACAAGTTATAACAAGGAAAAGCTTAATATTAATTGTCCCTTTAAGAATTTAAAATTGATATATTAAATCAAAATATCCATTAAATTGTGCATTTTGCAAGCCCTTACATGAGCCAGGCCTCCATTCAGGGCAGAAAGGAAATCAAGTATATCTGCAGTCAATAATGTTAATGGTGCACACACAAACACACACTAGAAATATCATGAAATGCATCTTACAGCCTTACTAAACTGAGTTGTTTTCTTTTCGGTTACAGAGTTGTGTTCATGGCTTTTATTAGCTGCTCTTTCTATTTCAGCCTCTTTCATTGACATATAAACATTTTTTTATTTCCAGGAAATGAAACATATAATTAAAATCAAAGCGACCCAGTTCATCTCATTCATTATTTTCTCTAAACCCTCCCACACAAGACCTCTGGTCACTGGGGACATCTGCCTTTGTTAAGGAGCTTAAATTATTCCTAAGCCTGCCACGGATGTGCAAAATGCTCCAGCCACGACTTTTCCAGGAAAAATAAACTTCTCTTTTGAAATTCCACATTACTGAGGAGGATAATTTAACATTAGCAGAGAAAGCTTCCATAGAAAAAAAAAGACATAATAACAGATAGAAAGTAACTAACCTGAAGCATTTTTCAAGTTGCCATTGGAGTCGACTGTGGTGTACATGACGTAAGGACCCGGCTGGTTCACTCCAAAAGGCTGTAAAAAAACACAAGTGCAGAGAAAATTCAACAACTTTTGGACATTTTGCAACATCTTTCCACATCGTCTGTCCACCGAGGATGACTGAGGACAGACAGGCACCACTACTTTAAGCTTTTTTTTTGCTGTGTTTTCTGGAGGTGGTATGGTAGAGGTCTGACAGGGCTGGCCTAAACCTGCCTGAGTATAAATAAAAGTGATGTTTGTGTGTTTATGCAGCTGTATGCGTGGATACTTAACTCTCGTCTCCACATTACAAAAGATGACAACTAATGACGAGACCTGTCGGGCCACCCTTCGCTCTCCATCAGCGACTCATGAGACACACTGCGAGGGGGACTTGGCCCTTCTTGTCATGACATGCAGCAGTTGGGTGAGAGAGGAATAGAAATGAGGTCAAAAAGAAAAAAAGAAAAGAGACACTAACAGGGAGAGGGAAGAGAAAGCCATAGAGGATCAGACTGGTGGGCTCAGTGAAAGCAGGAAGAGAGGTGTGACTAAGAAATAGAGAGGTAGGAGAGTGAAATGAAAAGACAGAGCAGGCTGATGGATGGGCGAGGAGAGGAGCTGAAACAGCCGCAAGCCTGATTCGTTTTTAGCATTCATCATGAATTTCACTTAGACAACAAGCGGGTGGAGGAGCAGGCAGACAGAGAAGCAGAACAAGCCCAGACCCAGCAGCCTCTGCTTGATGCAAAGCTCATGTGCTCTGCTAAGGACTCCACCAGTCAAACTACTGAGACGCTTCTGTAGCTTATTTCCCTTTCTGCTGGATCTGATGGCATGTCAGAAGCCAGTAAATACGTCGCTTTACTCCAAAACTGTATTTCAGGAGTAAAACCTCGACTCAGTGACACGTCAAACATGCTAAGTTATCATTGTACAATGAAGACGCGACATAAAGTTTCAGAATACAGGGATATGTAAAGTGACTATGCCAGTGTGAGAACATCTGGACTGATCAACATCTCCGCTGCGTTTCAGTCATAATCAATACAAACTGATCTAAAGTCTACAGGTAAGAAACACAGAGTTATATATTCTTCACTTTCTTAAAATGCTGCCACTTTCTTCCGATGTATCAGATAATAGTGTTGTGTCCTATTGTTCATACCAACATGAGGTCTTCGATAACTAAACAATGAAAGCAATGACATGAGAAAACTGCTAAACATAGCAGGTAACAGATTATATACTGTAGAAAAACAACCAGAGTGAACTCTGAGTCTATTTCCAAAGAAAAACCTCGTTTATCTGCCTTTGTATTTAGATATTCTTACTGTGCTTTGCTGAAATCTCACACATCAAAAGAAGACCATTATTTATTTTCTCATATGACGATTTCAAAGGACCTGAGTATGACTGAAGTCAGGACTGCTGGCCGGTACGTATTCTCCTCGGTGCTACAGTCTCTCGTTTTTATTTTCCCAGAACAATGTCAGCTCAAAGACCCCAAACCTTCACCTTTGTAGTTTTTTGACGCTTTGTAACAAACATGTCTCTGTAATGCTTTTGTTATCTTCTGATTTCATCATCCCTTTGATACTTTTAAATCTGACAGCTCAAGAGGCATCTAAATAGGACTACTCCATGATGGGACCGCCACCATGTTTTACACTATTAAAGTGTCCTTTCTGATGGGCCTCTTTGTTTTTGCCCATGAACAAAATCACGTCACATTTTCTGCTTTTTTTTACTCCAGATGGGCTTTAACATATTCATGTACAGTTTTCCTTTTAGTAGCCGTGCCCTCTTCTAACCCTGCTTGATGCCTGAAGAGGCCACTTGGTCAGGACCAGACTGTGAAGCATCCCTCACATCGCTACAAATCAATGAGACTGGGATTTTAAGATTCTTGGTGATTGCTTTCCACTTGTCGGAACTGCTGTTCTGTTCAATAAAAGCATTGAAGATGGTCTCCTGTAAGGAGCCCTTCAGTGGCGGCAGATTAAAATAACATTTCAGTTCATTGTTTCTACTACACTGAATACACAAGATACAACATATTCACTTGTTTGTGTAATCCCATTTGCACATTTTGGGTTATTTTACTCACATGTTTGGACAGATCATACACACACATTCAAAGATGTCTCCTGTTAACATGTTATGAATAAAGATTAGGTAATATTTAGAGGTGTCTCTGAAAAACACTAATATACAGTGGTGGGAAAAAGTTTTCCCTTAGAAATGTACAAAATCACAAATATCTTCAAATTAAAAATGTTTGATGACTTTTTTCAGCTTTTGCTGAATTTCTTTGCCGTGACTGTAAGAAATTGTATTTGAAGACCTAAGAGTGATTCCTAATGCACAATTTTGAACACATAACATGTATTTTTATTGTTTTATTCTTTTGTTTGCATCTATTTCATCTCTTGCAAAGTACTTTGGTACAATGCTCTTGTTGTAAGTCGGCTTACAGAAAATTGATTGGAATAGATATTACCCAAATGCATGGGGTGTCTGAAAACTTCTTTCCACCACTGTTAATAACCTTTGAAATATCCTCTCTGTGTCTCTTGCTGCTTTCTTGCTCATGTCCCTTGTATTACGTAAAAGACAATAGAAACACCTCCTCATGTTGAACAGTAATGACACAAGAGTCCAATAAGCAGAAAGAAAAACCTAAATATTTGTGAACAGCTGAGGGCATGCACCTCTTTCAGCTGATTTTGAGCAACTGAGTGAACAAGAAGCATTTCTGGTTTATGGGTACTAGAGGACAGACAGATCTGCTAACCAGACGCAAAAAAAACAGTAATGCAAAAGCAACATGGTGTGAAATCATTTGCCTCCTAAAATCTCTGCAAACCTCTAATTTTCTTACGATATTCTGGAGAGTGTGTATATGAAAACACAGAGCTTACCCAACCAGCTAACCGGTTAATGCCTCCACACAATAACCAAGTGAGCGCATGTGGACGCAGCAGATATTTCTAAAAGTGACCGAGGAGCTCACAGAGGTTGCTGCTACTCTTTTCTGCTGACCTGCATGTTCCTTTTCACTGTCTTGTTGATATTGCAGAAGTACAAATACATGTGATGTTGATGTCAACAGAAAACCCTCATCTTTACAGACAGGCAGGGGGCCTTATCTGTGCTTATCCCCGTTGTGAGAGCACATCACCAGCGTCCACTGCGAAGTGCATATGTAGCAGCCACGGCAGAAAGAGTCTGGGCCAAATTCTTCAGACACTCTCTTTGGTATTTGGTATTCATGTGTGAAAATGGTTTTATTAAGAGGAGCCAAGCTGATTTGAGTGCACACTATGGCACCAGAATGAAAGACTCCTCTGCTGTACAGACTTGGTGGAAATGTATTAAATCTTCTGAGTGGTATCTGCTGCAATCAATGTAAAAAAAAAAAAAAAAGAAACGCCCCCCGGTTTCAGCTACTAAAAAGCTCTGCACTCTTCTTGCCAAAGTGAGAGATAAAACGGAAACAATCACAACCTTTTTATGAAAAAAAATCATTTGGGAATACAACATTTTACATTTTTACTGTGATGGAGGAACCCATTTAAGTTTCAGAAAAACATGGCGTTAACTATTTGAGTGCATCATGCTTCTTTAGTTTTTATTGTTAAATTCTATGAAATCCTTTTTTGTACGTGGGTGTTTTTCAATAACAACCTGAAATAATGAAGTTATTATCATTTAAAGTACAAGAGATTATTTCAAAGCACAATCCTTTTTTATGTTATCAACAGGAAAGTAGACGGAAAGACATCTCTTACCTTAACATCATCAGGACAGTCGTTAGAGCAGAGCCCACTGAGAACTGAGGAAAACAGAAAAGGCTGCAGTTAGACATCTATCTCCGTTATAAAATGATCATCTCTGCTGTGAAACACGTGTCAACAATGATTCTGCTGTACACATCGGCACCTTACATTTCATAGAGCATCAAGCTGGACAGAAAAAAGATTTGCGCACAATGACTCAAGCCTGCTCCACAGTAGCTGACAGGAAATTAAAAATCACTTCATTTCAAGTATGCTTAAATAATCCCTAGTTTTTGTGATACTTCGTAGCATTTATTATTCATTTCTGCAGGCTGCGTGCATGTGAACAAGATGGGGAGAGACGAGACGTTAGAAATAAACTGCCAGCAACAATAACCATAAAAAATGAATGTGTGAAGTATTAACACAGACGGGTGTGCTGCCAGAGCGTTCCACTTCTTTGTTCACACAGGCAGAGTGAGGAAGAAACGCTGAATTGTAAATCAGCCATTAAAGAAGTGACTTTATTAGCACACTAATGGAGTCCTGGGTCCAAGGTTGTCTAGATTTGGCAGATGGAGTCACGTTAAAGCTTAATTGTGTTTATTAGGTCGGACACAATGCTGTGCGAACCAACAGATAAACCCAAAGCACCTGTTTAAAGAGAACATCAGTCCCGTCTAAACTGTACAGACACGGGCTGAATGACAAAATGGACGGGAACCACACCGCCACTAAGAAGGAAAAAAAAACTATTAAAAACTGTAATTACTTGTCAAGGATCTTTTCATTATGTATAAAACTCAAAGGCCTCGATTTATTAACGCTTTGCGTGTACTAAAACAGGCGCAGACGGCTTTGAAGTTAAGAGGAGGAGGGAAGATGAAGAACCAAATTAAAAATGCTCGTAATAAAAAATCTGTAAATAAGCTGGCGCGGCCATCAGAATAGATTCATCTGACCAATATTTTGGATCAGGTGCAGCTCATTTTCTGCAAGGAGCAGATATCTGGTGCGTCGGGTCTGCAGCAGTTACGGAATATGTGTGGCACATCGCTGAAGCCAAAT